>LPNX010711522.1:0-10273 GCA_001517045.1 Pseudotsuga menziesii | reverse complement strand
GGATTGTTGATATGGTAGGTTAAACTCTGGACTGGTTAAGACACCGCCATAAACCTAGATAAAGTCAGCAATAAAAAAATAAAAGTAAAAATGGACAAATAGAGGATGATCCCGGCTTGGGGTTTAGGAAAATAAATAGGTCTGAAACCTTTGTAGCATCACTGGTTGTATAAACAAGAAACTGATGAATCGGCCTATCTTGTTTCCTTTATCAAACGATGGTCTCAGAAAATAGATACTGTTCTGACGGGAATATGCAAGAATCATGTCTTATATCCCTTGTACATTGTAGTATGTTCTGTATAGAATGAATGTCGGAAAATTACTCCCTAAGGAATATCCGACTAAGGTTTTGTAGAAAGGAATGGCAACATTTTGGTTGCGGATTGTAATCCTTTAATGAAATGAGTCACAGGCATGTGACACCTTTTGGTGGATGTAACCCCAAGATTGGGGTGAACCACATACATTTTTGTCCGTCTCTTTTTCNTTGGTTGCGGATTGTAATCCTTTAATGAAATGAGTCACAGGCATGTGACACCTTTTGGTGGATGTAACCCCAAGATTGGGGTGAACCACATACATTTTTGTCTGTCTCTTTTTCATGTCTTCGAATGTTTTATTTTCCTGTCGTTATCTTGTGTATATGTGATGACTGATCCGCAACTTGTGAATAGATTTGTTGTGTGTACCGGTAATGATGATCTGTAATTCTGCTAATAAGATTGATTATATGCTGATCTACAACTTTGATTTCTATTATAGAAGAGAGTTCTAATAATAAGATTGATTATATGCTGATCTACAACTTTGATTACTATTATAGAAGAGAATTCCATTAATAAGAATGATTTTATAAATGATGCTGATCTACAACTTTAATTGCCATTGTAGAAGGAAATTATGCTAATTAGATTGATTATATACATGATGCTACTCTAGAAGAGTTATTACATTTGAGTTTTGGTCTACACATGGTATTATTCCAACATTGAAATTCCAACCATACCACTAATACATGAATGGCTGTGTACCTTGTACAATAAATCTATGAATTGGAGTCAAGGGTAAGTTCTATTAATTTATAGAGGATTTGGCAATGGAGCATAAGGGTAAGTTCTATTAATTTATAGAGGATTTGGCAATGGAGCATCCATAACCCTGCACCCTTGATGGTGGGTACTTGTAAAATCACCTTGAGANGCAATGGAGCATAAGGGTAAGTTCTATTAATTTATAGAGGATTTGGCAATGGAGCATCCATAACCCTGCACCCTTGATGGTGGGTACTTGTAAAATCACGTTGAGATCCATTTTTTATTAAAAGGGTTTTACGGGAAAATTATGTTAAAGGATGTTCAAAATGGGTTTCTTCTCTAATTGATAATTTGAGATTTATCCCTTATCAAAGGAAGCCTAAGTGTTTAAAGATTAATATGCATGGTGCTTCCTCCTCAGGATTTTATTCTATTAGTATGACCAGCAAAAGTGAAAACATTATGGGTGAAAGTAAGAATAAACCCTCAGGAATTGATACATAAGAATTGGGGTTAGGCTGTAAGTTATTGTTTAAATATCATGGTATGATATTGACTTATTGGAATGCATACACCTACGTCTTGTTAATGAGAATTGTGTGTATACTTATATGTTTTCTTTGTCGGGAATTCAATTGTTCAAATTTGTTAGTAGCTTATTACGTTCTCTTACCCCTCCTTCATGCATAATGACCATGAGGTATATGGGGTATGCTACACATTTTAACCTCAGATTGGATTGCATCCTTCATACCACTGATAAAACAACTCTTGTAGGATGCATTAGGAATTCCTTCAGTGTGATTGGCCAGTTTCTCAAATTCTATTTGATACTTCCTCATCATGCCAATTTGGCAAAGTCTGGTGAGCGCTCTTGTGAAGTCATCAAAGCAACAATGGCCAAATCATTGCAAAAGGAGTTGGAAAAAATCTCTCTAGTTTGTCTTTGTTGAGCCTTGATGTACCAACGAAACCATTGAAGGGTGTCATGTTCCAAATGAAAAGATGCAAGTGCAACTTTACGGGCATCAANAAAAAATCTCTCTAGTTTGTCTTTGTTGAGCCTTGATGTACCAACGAAACCATTGAAGGGTGTCATGTTCCAAATGAAAAGATGCAAGTGCAACTTTACTGGCATCAAGAGTGTTATGTAGACTTCAATATTTTTCTTTCTTGTAAATCCATCCAGACAGATCATCACCATTCAAGCGACGAAAGTCAAGCTTGGACCCAAGCAATTTTCTAGAAGAAGAGAACCTCATGTCTATAGAAGACTTAGGCTATCATTGGTTTCTCATCGATGAATTCTGAAGATGGAGACTGAGAAATTTTTTATCCAGATCTTTGAATTTGGTCTTGAGGGTGACGTGTTCTTCTTCCATTTGTTTATTTTCTCTTGCACGGGTGACAAAAATAAGCATGGTTTTTGTTTTTTTGAAATGGGTACAAAAAAAAAACAAAAAGGGTTTTAGAAGAGGAAAATTTTGAGTTGGGAAAAACATGAGTGGATAATTGCGGTTTGACTAGGTTTTGGACACTTTCTAAGGGACAAGGAAGCAAAAAATGTGAATTTCAGAAGCATGGTGAAAGAATGGGAAAATTTGTCAGAGAGAAACAATGAAGCAGAATTGGGAAATTAACACTGTGGTAAAATTTCAAGGTTATTAGGTGAGAATTGAAGAAGTTATGGAAAACCCTAAAAATAGACAAATGTTCAATTTTGGGCTTACAGGGGTTATAATGAATTTTTGGGCTCAAAGAAGGAAATATAGAAAATGGAATTACAGGTTTTACAGTGAATTTTCAAGGGAAATGAAGGTAAAGAAAGGAATATATGGTTGAAAATAAGAACTTTATACTTTTTTTTCCTAGACGGTGGAAATGATTTATGGAAACTCTGGAAAAAATCTCTTTATCAACTGGAAATAGATATGGACCCTAGGTATGTTGGGATTCCTAAAGGTTAATGGATTTAGTCGGACATCAATGTTGTTTAATGGCTTGGATATTAGGGCAGTACCTCTCACTCCACAACTCAAGTAAAATTGATAACCGCTTTTCCACAAACGACACCTCTTGGTTTACCTCATGGAGGGAAACTAGTAAATCAGGTAGGGGTCATTTATTTTTTCAATTGGAAGCTCTTCTCAATGGCCAACAACTTTGGGGTTCCTTTGGTACTCCTCACAATGAGTTTGAGGGCTATGCCCAAGTACTTCCCATAGTGGGTCATTTATTTTTTCAATTGGAAGCTCTTCTCAATGGCCAACAACTTTGGGGTTCCTTTGGTACTCCTCACAATGAGTTTGAGGGCTATGCCCAAGTACTTCCCATAGTTAAGCAGATAGGGTTTAGTCCCTGATCCGAATGAATAATACTAATACAAAGAAGAAGCACTACTGTAATAATCAAAGCTCTAGGAGTAACTGCAAAAGAAAAAAAATTGGCATAAATTCCACCCAATGAGCCCAAGAAAGTTCTTTGGTACAAGATGCAAGGAACCTCTTGCAATAAACAGTGAGAATGAACGACATAACAGAAATAACAAAGCACAAAAGAGATTTTTTTGATCGTAGGACACTTCGAGCATAGAAATCTCCTTTGAGCAAGCTCAATGCAAATAATTCTTGGATTCCTTCGTTATCCTCAACACGTACTTATATACTATGTCCAATCTAAACAACTATTACTCCCCATGAATGTGGGGCAATGCAACATACTAACTGGACGAATTAACAACTATTACTCCCCATGAATGCGGCATAATACAACATAATAATGGGACAACTTATAAAGCATATGCGTCTAATAAAATATACTAACGAAATCAAGAGGAGGGTCGACACGGGTTCTTAACAAAAACGTTGTAAGGTGACCATGCTAACATTAGAGGAAATTTCAACTCAAAATTGGCCTTTTAACTTTAACTCAAATTCCATGTCATCATGTGTTAGCCAATGAAATTGCTTTAAATTTGAAATACCATATAGGTCTTAAACACTTTTTTAATATAAATTTGGGGATAGGATCATAAAAAAAACTACTTTTTTTTCATTTGTATTTTCGACATATCTCCCCGTTTGTTTACTCAAATTTCGATCCAGAGAGCTCGTTGGATGTGGAATTAAATTTCACATCCAACAAGTACCCACTCGGCATACTTTTGATGGACCCTGCTACCCCAAAAACAAGAAATACCTGAAAAAACGTGATGATGATATTTTTGACATACCTGAAAAATGNACATCCAACAAGTACCCACTCGGCATACTTTTGATGGACCCTGCTACCCCAAAAACAAGAAATACCTGAAAAAACGTGATGATGATATTTTTGACATACGTGAAAAATGTCATCATCACGTTTTCTCGGGTATATCTTGTTTTTGGGGTAGCAGGGTCCGTCAAAAGTATGTCGAGTGGGTACTCGTTGGATGTAGAATTTAATTCTGCAACCAACGAGCTCTCCCAATCGAAATTTGAGTAAAAACACGGGGAGATATGTCAAAAATACAAACAAAAAAATAGTTTTTTCTTTTCTTCCTCCAAAATTAATAAATATTATTTTATTATTTTAACTATTATTTTATTAATTTTTTTTAGGAGGCTCATTTTGAGGTGAAATTTTTTCTAATGAAGTTTTTAAGCCATGGATTTCTTTCCTTGGGATACAAAAGGTGTTTAAAGTTATGATTAAGGGGGTTTAACTAAGGCTTTAATGCGGTATATTAATGTTTGGTCGTAACCCTGACTATGAGTTGACAACGCATCCATGCACATTAATTGACCTGCGTACTTACATGGAAAAAACGGTTTTAGTAGGATTTTACTTCACATTACAGCTTTCATGAGAGGTTTGTTTGTATTTTTATTGTAATGGAGGTTTGGAAATTGTGATTGAATGCTCGAAGAGTTGTGCTACAGCTATAATTTCCTTCGGGTTCTACACTTTGTTTCTTTAGTTATGGAAATGTTTTCATGTAATCTTTTAATGGCTGCATGGCTACCATCCCTTTTGTGTACATCCACAACCATTTTTTTTCTTCTACATGGATGAGATGAGAATTAGATTTGCTTGTCTTCTAAATAATCATAGGTTACAAACTCGCAAGGGTTTAATTTCCAAGTAAACAATTATAATCCTCATTTTGCTATTTTGTTTAAAGAGTTTGCTCCTATATTTTTTTGGGTAAGAATTTAACTCATTCTTTTTTGTGGAGGGTAGATTATGAGAGGGTAACCAAGAGGAGTAAACCAATGGCCCTCTGTGCAAATAATGAAGGTAAAAACTCCTCATTTCTTAGCACTGGTTTAATAAAAAAGGATTCTAGTTTCATTTTCCGGTTTTTTCAAGAGAAGTTTTAACTTTTAGACCTTGTTCTTGACAGGATTAGCTATGTTTCCATGAACGGGTACCCAACATGTTAAGACATGAATTGACATTGCCTCGATGACCCAAGTCAACCTTCAAGGTAAACAAATTTCACTTACAGATTTTAAATATTTTATGCGGTTATTTTTAATTTGATGATTGCAACCGGTTACCCCCCTTTTTCCTGCATATAAATGGGATTTGTAGTTCGGGGCATGTAGGGGTGGAGATAAGGTTAAATCCTCTTAGGCATAGTCCTTGTCATCCCTAAGGTGAGAATCCACATCCATTACGTTGTTTCATAATCAATTCTATAACCAGTTATAAGCGTTAAGTATTAGCACCCATGCTTTTTGTACATGTAACCATGAAGCGACCATCTTGACTGTGCACTATATCATTAAAACATCCTAGAGGCATGCCTTGCTTATATTTTAATTCAGTTTGATACGTTTACTCTGAATTCGATAAAAAGGAAAATGAAGGAGAGTATTCACAACCTCTAATTCTTAATATAAGTTTTCCTATGTGTAGTTGGATCTGCTCTTTGTTTTGGGGCAAAATTGGTGGTGTTGTTCAATGATTGGAATATTACCATTGTAAATTTTTTAATTGTAATTTGGTAAATACAAGATTCATAATAAGAATTGTTTTGGTGGATGAATGGTTATTCCATTCTTGCTTCACCTATGTTGATTTTTGTATAACCTTTTAAAAGAATGTTTGTGGATTTTATCCTGATCTCGTGAGTTTGCTTTAAATTAAAAGTTATCTCGGCTAGAACCCAAAACCAAAGAGTTTCAATTCCTCTAACACTTAGGATGTGTTTAAATATTACAATAGTTCAGTATGTGATTTGATATAATGGCTTTACAACCATTATAGATTTCACAGTTCTGTAATTTGTTTAGTGTTTAAAATTTGATTGGGGGATAAAATTGACCCTGTGGTCATGATTCTTGGATCTTAATTTTGATTTCATTATTATTATGTGTGTGAAGCTCAGATTTATAATTAGATAACTGTTGCTTAAATATTGCTATCCTGGTTCTGTTCTTAATTAAATTTTTATGTAGGCCGGTCTATTTTTAGGTAAGGAATCCTGAAATCAAGGCTATAATGTTGTTGGAATTTTTAAATAGAGTTTAGGTATTGTGTGGGAAGAATTCCACTCATGCAATTTGTTTAACTAGATATGATTAAAATGTTGAGGTATATCTCTAAATACTTTCTTGCGAAATGTTGTGACTAATTGTCTTATTTAGATCTGTCAGAATATAATCCGTTAGGGTTATATATTGTAAATAAATAAAATTGTAGGAAGCCGAAAAGGCTGGGTGGAAGGTGAAACACAACCGCCATATGCACTGTATAAATATTTGCATTGGCATTGGAATAATATCGAATCGGGAGTTATTACCTCACAGTGGTATCAAAGCCTGGCTATTTGCTTGCCGTAACTCTTGCCTGGCTACATTTCAGTCCATTACCAGACTGCTCCATAAGTCTGCCAGTTTGTGTGCGTTACTCCTCTCCCAACCTGCGCGCATTCATTATGTGCGTTTATTCTCTACTAGGATGTTGTGATACCTAACCCTAATTTTATGTTGACTGCTTTGTTTTTGGAATTGCTGTGAATTCCTTCCTGGTTGAGTGTTTGCTGGGTGTTGAGGATTTACTGCGCAGAGACTGGTGTATTTGGTTTGATATAGTTGTGCACCATCACGAGCTGTGCACCATCACCATGAACCGAGCCTGCGATTTGAGATTGCGTATTGAAGAGATGTTGTTCTCTTCAACTGCGTCAAGGCACTACTGCGTGGAGCTGTGCTCTCATACTGCGTGGAGATGTGAATGCTGTGCGTGGATTTTATTGGTAGTTTTATGCATATCTGTCTGGTTGAATAATGTCAAAAGACAATATCGCTGTGTTTACATACAGTTCTGTGGATAACTAAATTCGTTGTGTGTATCTGATGGCAGTGGGGTCAATCGTCACTGCATTATTTAATTTTATAACTGGTTAGATCTCCCACTAAATACCACGCCTTATATCTGCGTTGAACCATTGCTGCGTCGAAGACCTATCAGTGCTTGACCACGCCTTATATCTGCGTTGAACCATTGCTGCATTGAAGAAGTGGTATTGTGACTGATATATGNTAAATACCACGCCTTATATCTGCGTTGAACCATTGCTGCGTCGAAGACCTATCAGTGCTTGACCACGCCTTATATCTGCGTTGAACCATTGCTGCATTGAAGAAGTGGTATTTTGACTGATATATGCTGTATGTATTGCTAACTCGACTCCAACCTTCCGACCCCCATCTGACTTTTAACTTCGGATATGGTATGACCGTGATTAGATCACATGATAAAATGATCTATATGCCACTTACTATTTATTAGGGTTTCCTTTCTCACTGCATTCACCACGTGAAGTAGATCGCTGGTGTATGGGGGAGGAAGAACTGTAAGGAAAAGGCCCATGTATGTCGATTGGTGTGGTCAGAGGCTTGTGTGTTTGTTGCATATGCATCCTGTGTGAACGGGAGCCTATGCATTGGAGTCGCTATCAAAAGTATTGTGAGAAGCGCCCATGTATGTCGATTGGTGTGGTCAGAGGCTTGTGTGTTTGTTGCATATGCATCCTGTGTGAACGGGAGCCTATGCATTGGAGTCGCTATCGAAAGTATTGTGAGAAGCCAAACGTTGTATTTTGGAGCAGTCATGGTATGGTTCCCGCATTTTGCTAGGGTTCTGCGTCGCAACTCATACATATACTGATATATGCGTTGAATGTATTTACTGTGTGTTGAGCTTGAATTTTCATGCCCTCGGTCACGCCCTCAGAATCCAACGTGGAGTTGGAGAATGTGTAATGCTCCAACCTGTGAAGATCGTTGAAGCTTGCTGAAGACTGAAGAGCTGCGTGAAGACCATTTCTCTGACTGATATTGCGTTGGAGACTGATATTGGTACTCTTACTGCATTATTAGCATTGGAGTACTGCCTTGAATTCAAGAAGTTGCGTGGAGTATTGCTGCAGATTGAAGTCGTGATATGCTTGCTACTGGAGTGAACGTCCTTTGCTTGAAGACTGCACGAAGCTTGCAGACTGCGAGAAGCTTGAAGACTGCGTGAAGCTTGAAGATACTGTAAAGATTCAAGAGCGTGGAGGTAAAATATTGCTGATAAAATATTTTGTGACCATTGGATTGCACAAACCCTAACTTCTATCCAAACTTATATGCATAGAGTTTGTCTACAAATATTTACCTAATATGGATATTGTATGAGCCCGAGAGTATTAAGTGTTGAGCATGTGTCTTATGTACGAACCTACGAAGGATGAGTGTGAGCCATAACCTTTATAATGTGCTGTGTATGATGTTGTAATCTTGAAATGTATAAAGAATTACTGCATTTCTTTCTTTGAAGATGCAACTAAAAGAGCACATGCTGTGTGAGGATACTGCTCTTGTGAATTGGTGAAAGATTGAAAGCCAATGCACAGTAAAATAAATCTGGATAATCAAAGTCATAGTTTTCTGGAGCTTAACAAACAAACCTGTGCAGAGTTTTTTTGTTTGTTTGCTTGAGAAATATTTATAAAATCTCGTTGGCTAAGTTGTTGTACTATGAAGACTATTGGCTGAATATTCACACCATTACCAATTGCATAAAGACCCTGAAGGCTGCGAATTGGTACTGAATTTCTTCTCCCTGAATTGCTGGGAATTGAAGCTGCGATACTATCATTGTATCACTTTAAAACCTGAACTTGAGATTGTAAATCACCTTGGCAGAGACTGTAGACCTGCAAGGTTATTGCTTTTACATTTCTCTTTTTCATATTAAGTTCTTTCTTGTAAATTACACTAACAGTTGTAAAAGATGCAATCTTTGTCATCAATAGTTGGTGCCACTCTCTCTGGCAAAGAGAGAGGCAGAGGAAGAAGAAATTTCAAAGGTAGAGGGGGAAGAAACAAAAAATCAGATCTGCAGTGCAAGCGCTGTGGAAAGATTCGACACACATCAGATCAGTGTTGGGCTTCATGGGACTCCATCAAAGACAAGCACAACCAGAAGAAAGATGATAATAAAAATCAAGATGCTAGTAAATATTCTGATTCTGCTCATTGTATTGTTGCACATTGTAATCTTGGAATTAATGAAATGACTTCTCTTTCATCTTACAAATATTGTTGGCTGCTTGATACTGGTGCAACATCACACATGACATTTAGAAAAGACTGTTTTGAAGAACTGAATGAAACAATAGATGGCATAGTTTACTTTGCAGATAAGTCAAGTATTAAACCAAAGGGAATGGGCACCATTCGACTGAAGATGCCTGGATTCCCTGATTTCTTGTTGAAGAACGTTCTTTATCTTCCAGAGTTGCAGAGAAGCCTGCTGTCCATGGTGGAAATACGACAGCAAGGCCATTCCATCGACATGTTTGATGGAATCGTTGAAATAAGAAAGTCCTCTGACAACCAAGTCATCATGACTGGATATGAAGATGGGAAGCTGTTGAAGCTCAAGGGTTCATCCGCAAGATTTCAGAACTATGCCTACCTCTCTCAGCATGGAGAAGGTAATTTGTCATCTAGTTCATTGTGGCATGCAATATTTGGTCATCTAAATTAGAACAGTCTTCGCTTGTTGAAAAATAATGGTGTATTTGGCTTTCCCACCATTCCCAAAGAGAAGAAAAAATGTGATACATGTATATTAAGGAAACATAGTAAGCTGACATTCCATGAATCTAATTTCAGAGCAAGTAGGAAATTAGAATTAGTGCATTCTGATTTATGTGGCCCAATGCCAACTCCTTCAGCAAATGGGAATAAGTA
>LPNX010711519.1:663700-772115 GCA_001517045.1 Pseudotsuga menziesii | reverse complement strand
CCTCTTATTCAAAAGCAAAAGAAAACTAGCAAAACCATAAGAAAATAGCAGCATAACAAGCAATTAGAGAAAGAAAACATTAAAGCATTGAAAATCAGAAAATAATATCAGCAACAAACAATTTATTTATGTACAAAAGAAAACATCAAAACAAAAATTTGCCCATTCCTAAAAATTTCAAATTTAAAGAACTAGGAATGAGCTGGATTTCAGACCTGAATTGTCTAACCATGGTCCAACTGCGCATTTATTGAGATGGAACCCATATCTAAAATTATGCAATCATTTCTTTCAGCCTGAGGGAGTTGAAGGAGCTCAGACTGAGTGTTCATTACAGGGTTGGCCCTTTTTGAGGAATGGTGTTCTAGCTTAAACTCAGTAAGATAGTTTCCCAAAACAGACTTAGCGGATTCGCTTTCTTCCCCTAGCTTAGTGACATTGTGCTTCATAAAGGGCTCTCTTAAAATTTTAATCAAGTTTGGGCTGCCTATCTGGGGTAGCCACAGATGAGACCAATCGGAAGCAAAGTACCCATTAAGTCTTGATGTCCAGTCTCGGTTCAGGATCATCCCATAACCATCAGGAATGTATGCTACTATGATGTCAATGTAGTGGCATATCCTTTTATTTGCAGATAGTTGAATCATCACATTCTCCATTTCTCTTACTACTTTGACACTAGTTTTGTCAAGTTGTGTAACATCCCAAAGAGTAGGCTTTATCTGACCCTTGAGTTTTTTGCAAACTACCAGAGGCATAACATTCATAGAAGGTCCCGAATCCACCAAACAATTATGCACCTTATGATTGAGGATTTCAAGGGTCACAAGGAAAGGTGGGGCACTGGTTTTCTTTGTCTTAATCAATTCAATCTTTTCTTCCACAGGTTGGTTCTTTGTGGGAATCTCCTCTTTCAGCTTGCCGGCTTTGCTTTCTTTATCATCTTCTACCAATTTGGCAAGTTTAATGAGTGGCTCTATTTTCTGCTTGCCATGAATATCTTCAGGTGGGTCGTCTTTAGCCTTCAGATCAGCCTGCCCCTTTACTTCCTCTCGCGAATCTTGACCTTTTGACATTATTACATTATTCTTAATGGCCAAGTTTTCATCTTTTGTGATTGTAGGGGTGTACTGAGGCTTGAGGACGTCTTCTTCTGTGTTAAACAGAGAAACACCGCTCCATGAAAACATAGTGTCATTCTCTGGTCTACTTATGCTCTGCTCCTTCTTTTCTTCCTCACCACTATCTCTAGTCAATTTAGGATCCAACAATTTATTCATCACTATTGTCATTGAATGTAGCCATTGAGGACACTTCTTCTCCGAATGAGGTTGTTGATGAAAGGTACAGAAATTATCTCCTCCTATTTCTGTTATGTTTATTGATGCCACATTTAGTGGTGGGACCTTCCATTGGTTGTTATCTTCTTCTTTTGGATAGTATGGCTTATTGGTTTTCTGAATGTCCCTCTCCTTTTCCAGATCTACAACCCAGTTGGACAGCTTCTGAAGCACCTTCATCATCTCATGATAATCATGTGGTTGATCTTCTTTAGACTTAAACAGCAGTGAGCCTCTTCTTACAGTGGTTTTCTCTTCAACTGAGTCAGGATAGTCCTCTATACTCTCACTTTCAGCCTCTACTCTCTCAGCCTCTTGATAGGTTTCCACCAATGTGGGCTTGACTTTCATCTTGGCAAACATGGCCAACTCAGGACCTAGGGCTGAGGTATAACACTCAATTAAAACTTTGTCTGAAGGTCTGTCCATAACAGAATTTTTTTTTAAGTACAATGAAAATCTTTGCGTGAAACTGCGTACCTTTTCATTCTTTTCTTTTCTTAACAGACCAAGACCTTTCATTAATGATGCATGTGTCTTCTGAGTGGTATATTTACTCCTGAAAACCCTCTCAAAGGTATCCCAATTAGGAATAGAGTTTGCAGGTAGCCAAAAGTACCAGGAGGCTGCTGCTCCTTTCAGAGTATGAGGAAAAAGTATGCACACTACATCTTCATGTTCTCCAGCCCTTAACCCTTCTAATGCTAGGTAAAAGCTTTGAAGGTGATCATCTACAGCAATGTGGTTCGCAGGGTCAAACTTAGGCAAAAGCTTGTCAAAGGATTGAGGCAAGTTATGCAAAGGAGGAGTTAAGTTCAGAGGTGACCTAGCCCTCCATGCTGGCAAAGGGTTAGGTTGATTACCAGCCATGAGCAAAGGTGAACGAGTAACACTAGGAAACAGGGTTTCAAGGATACAACCGAAATTTCAAACCTTGAGTTAGGTTGAAGACTTCAAAACATTTGTTGGTAGGATAGTCTTGGGAAAACAAATTCCACGGCCAGCCTTTACTGGCGGCCCTCCTTCTAGCGCCAAAACTGTTGAGGCCTGGAAATTCACAGGCAACAACAGTAAGGGATTCTCCCCAATCAACTTTCCCAACTAGCCCGCTGACTGTTTGGTATAGGGAATCCATCCGGTTTACGGTCTGGCTACCGTAGGTCAAAGTAACAACAAGGGCTTACCGGTTGCGGCCCGGTCCACCGGAATTTGTATTTTGACATAATATGCAATGCATATGCCTATCTAAACCATGCAGGGTGATAAAGATGCAAGGAACTACACAATGTGCTGCGCAGGTTCTTACCTCTCGTCTTATGTTCACAACATCTAAATCACATATGCATCCATGCAGTAAGACAACTAATCATCTAAACACCTAACTACCTATCCCCGGGGAGCCAGAAAATGATTATAAGTGAGTAATGCATTACCTCCATGTATGATAAACACAATTACAGGTAGCTGATATTTATGTTTACAACACATGAACTAGAATATCTTCTAACAATCAGATAGCTAACTGTTATATGAAACACAAGCATTACTCTGAGTGAATTTTCCACGAAATAAATCAGAAATCATTGAACAAGACATAGGTCACATAGTTAGAACGATCTCACGATTTATGGACGTAAGCTGAAAAATAAAGTAGCTCATCTTTCATCCATCCATCGCATAACATTTGGAAACTTCATAGCTTTTCTCCAACAGGCAAACTAAAATCTTTATTGCAAAAGGAAGTAGTTCTTCTTACAATAGGTCCTCCAGTATTACTGGGAAAAATCCCCCTCCCCTTCTAAGTTTCCTATTCTTATACAAAAATCTAAAATGGTTGGGCTGCCCAAAGTGACCTTTGGGCTTCCCAACGCTTCCTTTTCTCAAAAAAAACCTTTTACAAATTATTAAATTACAATAAAAGCTGATCGGCCCCCTCATGAGGAGGGTCCCGCTTGGCTCTCCAAGTATTTATTCCATGCTGTAGCTTCACTATCGAGCTCTTCAAATGAGGTGGGCTCCAAGAATTGGATATTAATCTCCAACTTTTCCGCCTTTTTCTTGATGGCCTTGACCCTGGTTGCGTTTAGTCTCACCTGTTCTTCTAGAAGCTGCACACAAACGGCGGTATGGCCTATTTCAGTCTTCAGGGTTTGTTCATCAATGGTGTTGATGCCTTGTACTTTGGCTTCTTCCTCCTGTTGCCTCTTCTGCAAAATTTCTATGAATGAGTCATGATCTGGGAACTCGTGTAGCCTTTGCTCAGCTGCTACTTGACACCAGTTGTAAATAACTAAGGCTCTCCTGAAAAATTCGGTGCAAAGTCCCTTTGTTTTCTGGATGGTTTTCTTGAAGTCCTCTGTAGTAGTGATAGCGAACTCCATTAAATCATAATCTCGCTGAAGGGTTTGTCTATCCTTGTCTGACAGTCCTGCTGGGACTTCCTCACCTCTCTCAACCCTTGCCATCCTGGTGGTCAATACTTCAAGAATGTCTTGTGACCTATCAACAAAGTAAGAAGCAGTCTCCAGGATCTCTTCTAATCTGTTATCAACCTGGATGATCTGACATCTTTCTTCTTCTACATCATTTTGCATATGTAGTACCTTATCCTTTTGGGCCTAGATGTGTTCTTTGATCGGCTGCAGATCAACCTGCTGTTGTTTAGCTGCTTCTAGTTGCTCTTTTAGTTCTTTGACACATGCAGTATTGGACTCGTATATAATAGTCTGTTTCCCTTCTAGATCTTTTATCTTCGCCTTCATCTGTTCTTTTTCATTCTTCAAGTCTAGAATTTCTTGCTGTGCTCTTTCTAGGGCTTCTTGTGTTGTCTCCTTTGCTTGTGATTCTTGCTGGATGGCGTGGATTTCATGCTTCGTGGCCTCCATTTCTTTAAGTACATGTTCATATTTTCTTTTTAGTCTATTGCTATCCTCTCTTTCCCTTCTCAGGGTGTCCTTGAGCTGAGAGGAGGTCTTCTTGGAGGATTCTATCTCAACCATCATTCGGTTTATGTTATCTTCCGAGGCATGTATTGCTGCCTTCCCAGCCATTATGACAAACCTTGGATCTTTATCTGTTCCAACCATCACAGCTTTATCTGACATCATTGTACTAGCCATTCCTTCTGCCTCTACCTTCTTCTCGGTTCTCCTCATAATCCTTTTGGTAGCCCTGTCATAATACACTGTGCTGAAATTAGGGACTTCTTCCCCCTTTTTCTGTGCAAAGGGTACTAAATGAAGCGTGGGGGTTGTAGGAGTGAAGGTAGTAGGCACTTGAAGGGTTTGTATCTCAGGGATTTCCTCACCCTGGCTCTACTCTGCTTGTGATCTAGGAGTCTTCTGTTGTGTCAACTCTGTCTTTTCAGCTTCCTGTTTTTTAAGTTCTTCATCCAGCTTTCTCTGAGCTTCCTCAGCTGCTTGCTTAGTAGCTTCCTCTGCTTCTCTGGCTGTTTCCCTTACTTATTCAGCTACTTCCTGGGCAGCTTTCCTCTTTTCTTCTTCTCCTTTCTGGAGCCATTCTGCAGCCTCTTGTTCTAGCCTCTGGGCCTCTTCCCTTATTCTTTTGGCTGTTTCTTCAGCCTTAGCCTACTCGGCCTTTTCTTGTTTAGATCCCTTTCCACCTTTCGGTTTGAATCTCTTACTGAGCACTGTCATGTTCGGAGCCCTCCTGAAAACGGATTCATCATTGTCAAAATGATGGGTGTACTCATAAAACACCTTGTGTTTCTTGCAGTGCTTAGCCATTCTGCCGTGGGTGTCATTCCGTCTGAAAATCATCTCCCCAAAATGGAACTTCACTAGTTCCTCTATAAATTCCGGAGCTTGTTTCACATTTGCGAAGCTGCAACTTCCTAGCTTAAATGGTAGAGGTGGATAGGCAGAATTCTTCTTTTGGAATGGGAAATGGCCAACTCCGTCTATATACACCTGTCTAATAGCCTCCTTATGGATTATATAATCTGTTGCATACTTGGGTAGCAGATAAGGGGACTTTGACCCACCAAACATTCTCAAATACATCCCATTTTCTGTCAAGAAATAATCACCAAACTCCTCTATTACCTGCATAGCCTCTTCAAACATGCAGTTACATTCCTTTCGGAAGATAAAAGAGTGCAGAGGCATGATAAAATGCTCATAGATTTCTCGATAATAACTATGGTATTGATGAGCCCCCAGTAGCTTGTAGGCTGCATATACGGGCATTCTGTCCCTGTCCCAAACACATTTAAGCCCGGGGAAGGGCTGGTGGCATAGTATGCAGTCAATCAGGATCGAGCTCATATAAAACTCGGATTTTTTCTGTTCTACTCCTCCTTTTGCTGCAGCTATACAAGAAGATAGACTACTAGATACCAGGCTGGACCAGTTGAAGATGGTCCCTTCTGTGGCCACATGGAAAATCAGGGTTATCCATTCGAATTTGAATAATCTCCCATTAGCCCTCCCGAAGATCCTATTCAGCATTAGAGCTATGAATCTGTAAGGGGCTCTAAGGCTGGCTGTGTCATAATCTTCGGTACCTCTATGTCTATAGATCTTCCCTGGTAATAGCATTCTCCTCATGGTTTCTATCAAATCCATCCTGAGATTGTCCAACCATTCATTGGTCAAGAAAACTTGAGGCTTAGGCAGGTGGTAAGCTAAGGCCACATATCCAGGGCTAAAGGCAGCATAGCCCTGACCTTCAACATTACAGATAAGCATTGAGCCATGGTTTGTGTGTGGCAGGATCCACTTCATCACCTCAGAACATGGAAACATCTCTGGTCTGGTGGCAAACTTCATAATTGCAGATCTTTCTATATTTGCGTAAATGGGTTCTTCCTCCAGGCCCATATCTGGGACTTCCCTACGGGAAATCAGCCTGTATATGTCTCCCCACTTATACTCAGGGTCCACCCCCGTGACACACTGGGTATCCTCATATATATACTCAGTTGGTAGGATGACCTCTATTGCTGTTTGTTCTTCTACCACAGGGGCCTTCTTTTCCTGTCTCTTGGACATTGTAAATTCTTCCTGCAGTATAAACATTATGACCTTTAAGCATTTTTGGATTTCCATACAATGTGTATCAGTTTATTCTTTCTCAAATCTATTATGACTATAATGATATTCAGACCTAGGCTTTTCAGGCTAAAAGATTAAATTAGACATGCAATCTTTTGAGCTGTACTATTTGCCTATATTAATGTGTAAGAAAGCAAACTTCACATGTATGCACAACCAATTTATCCAAAACTCAGACTATTTCTGCAGCATAATGAGCTATAGTACTAACATGAATTTACTCATTAACCAGTCCGTGATCCAACTTACATTACTTTCCAGTATGCCATTTTTACCAATGAAACGACATGCAATACAAATGCAAAAATGCAAGGCGCAACTATCTTTCAAACTTATACACATCTTTAGCAAGGACAAAGATGGCAAAGCTTATGCCGCGCGCAGATATGGTAATTACATCGGTGCAGCCATAAGCTACGGGAATCCATGACAACCTTTCGCGCAGGGAGTTCCCACCAGTACCACTGTTCATTTTACCCTCAAATCGTAAAGAACCAACAGCGGCGCTGCCCTAGGGTTTCGCGTGGTGGAAAACAATGAACAGTGCAGTGCAGGCACAGGCTAGGGCTCGAGAGAAGGGAAAATGTGGGGAAACTGACTGGCCGGATATCTACCATGAAAAATCAGGCGAAAACCCCATCCAAGACACTTTAAGGATCTCATCATAACAAGAACTGAACCAGGTGCAAGCAGCATACCGGCCGCCTGCACCGTGTCTTCCTCTACCGCTAAGGGCGAACTAAAACAGAGGAGGTAAATGAAACACGAGCTTTTAAAAGGAAAAAGAAAATCCCCCCCCTCTAACCGCGCAAGCTATCCAACCGTGTATTCTTAGATGAACGGACCACAACCACCGAGGAATAAGATGGGCCTAACCGCGAGAAGGAAAAAAAAAACACTAAGGATGCCGGCAAAATACAAAGGGGAACCAAACCTAATAACCCCCACCAAAGCTACCACTATCTAGTCAAAAAAAACTTTGAAAAGCATTAGGCAAGGCGGTTACGATCCTACCTGGAAGGGGTGCGCAGATGCTGTGGCGACAACGATCGAGTTCCCAGTCGACAGCTAGACGAAGGTACGAGTACGGAGTTCCACCAAATTTGCGAGGTTGACACCGTGGGGCGTATTACGACGGCTTGGGCGAAAAATAACAATAAAAAACCAAAACATGCCCACCGTATATATAAGACTCCACACGTGTGACGGGTCAACTCAATCGGAGCGATCAAGCAAGATAAGTCGGACGACTAAAGCTCAGCCCTCTCCACAATGGCGGACTATCCTCCATACTACATCACCCACAACGCAAAAAATTAGAATGATAGAACGATAACCATGGTCAGGCGGCGGCGAATACACATGGTCGGTGGGAGACGAAAACTTTGAAATTTCCACTGATCCGCAACGGCGGTGACGGCAGTGTTCAAACCCCTCCGACGCGGCATAAAAACAACACCCGCAACGTAAAGGAAACATCATCCACCCGCAACGGTAAAATGAAATAACCAATCTCCGCAACATTCGGCGCAAAAAAACGACAACCAAGACTTGGAAATCACCCGCAACGGCGGGACGAAAAGAAAATCGAAAGTTGAAAAATCCCCCCGCAACGTCGGTGCGACAAGAGACTGCGTAGACTGGACGGACACCCACATGGCGGGCTCGACAAAGCCAATCAAGAGTTCAAAGGCGCCCACAATGGTGGCCCGACAACAGATCATGAGGATTCGAAACACACCCGCAACGGCGGGTTCGTCCGCGAACTAACTCCTGATACATGCAAGCTTTGAAACGAAGGCTTTACAAGGTTTTGCAAACAAAATGACAAGGAGCTCAATTTAAGATGGAATTCCTTAACAATTAAATGATGAGAAACCAGTCGATTGATGGCAACCAAAAGGCGCTTCAAAATCCATAAGCTAAAATCAAAAGGGGTGAAATCAAGAAAAGGAAACTAACTAATTCAAAGTAAAAAGGGGGTCCCACAATTTTTTAGAATTTTGGGAGATTGTTGCAGGTGCAACACTTCCTCAACAACAAGTAAACAATACAAGCATACTATATATCATGGTGTTAGATCTATTCTAGCATATATAATCAATAATGTAAAAGCATTTGACATATTCCAATGGATACAATATTCATTCAAATACACATTACTGGACAGGAAAACATATTTCTATTAATATAAATCAAAGATTACAAGTGACAACCTCTGACGACACATTTGCGAACTGGAGAAACTGAATCCCCCACTTGGGCCTCCACCACCTCAATCCTCCATCACTCAAATGGCAAGCTCACTAGCAAAAGGTAAGCTTGGGAAGAACACAACAGTGCTCCAAGGGACAAAGGGATGCAGACTCAAGCATAAGTTCTGGCAACAATGGACTATAGTTTCGTTACTCTCAATTCTCTCTTATCTCTCCCCCCCTTTAATGTACCAAGGGGCTCCTTATATAGCTTCACAAGGGACAATGAAGGGTCGAATCCGAGTGATCTCAAGGCATATGGAAGTCCAGGAGTCGAATGAGTCGGATCCAAGTCAAGGAATGCTCCAAAAGGATTTGGACTATGCACACATCCCGATGTATGCGACTATAGGGTTCAAACCCATGTATGTACACGGTTATCAGGGAAAAAGCTGTGTATATCATAGTTTATATAGTTTTGGGGATGATCAATAATACATCAAAGGATAAAATGTGGTCCATTGGGTCTAAAGAGTCTGCAGCGGGACAGGGGAAGGCCATACAAAGTGTGGTTCACCTAGTGGGGTGAAAATCTTTATAACAATGCTGAAATTTGCTGGGAGTCACTTCAATGGGAGAATTCCCATCTAGAATTCCCATCTAGTATGGTGAATTGTCTAGACTAGAGTACCTAAGTCTGGCAGGAAATGTGACCAGTGCTCCAATCCCTCTAGAACTTGGGAAGCTGCAGCAACTTAGGCATTTGGAGCTTAGGTCCAATATTTACGAGGGTGGCATTCCATGGAAATTGGGTAACATGTCAAAGATGGAATTTATGCATATTGCAAATGATAATTTAACCAAGCCTTTTCTTATATAATTAGGCAAGTTGAATAGGCTAGAGACAATGATATTGTACAATAACAATCTTACCGGATTCATCCCATGGAAGTTGAGCAATATTGCAAACATGGAGTGATTGGATTTATCTCTTAACATGCTCACTGGACATATTCCTAAACAGCTTTCGATGCTCAGAAAGATCACATTACTGGACCTAAATTGCAATAAACTTAGGGGAGGAATCCCTAAGGGAATTGTTGATCTTCCTAGTCCAGAAATTTTGTGTATCTGGAACAATTCCCTGTCATGAACAATTCCTGGACAGTTGAGTAAAAATTCTAGGCTAGTAGAATTTGATGCATCTACTAATCAATTAATAGGCCCCATCCCCTCTGACTTGTGTGCAGGAAACAAATTAGAAAGGATTATCCTCTTATTTAACCAATTAACTAGAGAAATCCCTCACAATCTTACAAATTGTGCCCCTTTGTATAGGGTTTGGATATCCCATAATAATCTTAGTTATCACATTCCTTTAGGCCTTGGAAAGATTCAAAACTTAAATTACAGGGAGTTCCCTTGTAAAAAATTTAGTGGGCCTGTTCCTTCTGATCTCTTAAATTCACCTAGTTTGCAATTGCTTAATGTTTCTCATAATTCTCTCCAAGGAAGCCTTCCTCCAAATATCTGGTCTTCTCTGAGCCTGCAAATATTTTCAAAAGCTTTCTCAAATTTATCAAGCATGCTTCCATCCTTTGAACATTGAAATTCTGTATAAAACCTTGAACTTTAGGAAAATAGCTTTTCAGGTAGTATTCCCAAAGACATTATCAATTGCCAAAATATCTTGGCCATTTCCTTGAGCCAAAATGACTTGATTAGGGTGATCCCTACCGAGCTAGCAAGTCTCTCCAACATAGCTAGCATTGATCTGTCTCATAATGCTCTCATTCGCATGATTCCCCTATATTTTCATAATTTCATTACGTTAGAGTCCTTAAATGTCTCTTTCAAACATCTTGTTGGCCCTATTCCTTCATATGGGATTTTTAGAAACATTACTGATAGCTCTTTTGTGGGTAACCAAGGCCTCTATGGTGGAGTCCTAACAAAATATCCTTTCATGAATTCAAATGGCCTTAGCCCTTCCTCAAATTACTCTCATGCCACTAAGAAAACTGGTTCGACTTGGATGCTAGTAGTGGTGATTTTTCTAGTTATAGCCATTCTCCTACTTGGCATAAGATGTTTCTGCAAGTACTATATTTGTCAAGTATTTGGATAAGGATGCATGACAAAAGAGAATCCTCAAATCCCATGGAAGATGACCTCATTCCAACGTCTCATCTTCACAATAGAAGATGTTTTCGATAGCTTGAATCCGAGTAACATGATTGGAATTGGAGCAGGTGTACAGTTTACACGGCTGAAATGCCAGGAAGTCAAGTCATAGCTGTGAAGAATCTATGGGGAGTTGAGAAAGAAAGTGTGAAACCAAAGAAATGGGTATTGGCAGAGGTATAATTTCTAAGAAATGCTAGGCACAAGAACATAGTTAAATTGTTGGGTTGTTGTTCCAACAACGAGGAAACTCTTATTCTCTGTGAATACATGCCTAATGAAAGTTTGGTTGAGCTTTTGCATGGGAAAAAGGAAGAGAAAATGTTCACTGAGTGGATGAAAAGATACAAAATTGCAGTAGGAGTGGCTCATGGATTATGCTATCTTCATCATGATTGTTGTCCTCCCATTGTACATAGGGATGCTAAGCCTAGAAATATATTACTTGATTCTGACATGATTGCAAGGGTTGCAGATTTCAGAGTTGCAAAGCTTATTCAAACCGGTTCAGAGGGCATGTTTGTTGTTGCTAGCTCGTATGACTACAGTGCTCCAGGTGAAGTACTTTCCAACTTTAGATGTAGGTTTGGTCTTTTTTTTATGGTTGCACACCAATTTTCTTTTCTGAAACCATCTGCATTCTAACATCTTAGGCTATAAGTTTGTTCTCTAATGATGTTCCTTCAATATGTTTTATGATAACATGATTGTCTCTCATGTGAACAATTTACTTTCAGCAATTGAATTAGAAACAATTTGTATTTTTTTTATATCTCCAAAGCATTAGGATTCATTAGTATTTTTTTAGGGAACAAAAACATAACCGATTTTAATATATGAAGAAGGGAATATGGAGATTCTAAGATTCAACAACTAGAAAGCTCTTATTATTTTTAGGTATTTATAAGTTTGGGCATTCAATATCCACTCAGAAGCTCACCATTTAATCCTACTGTAACCTCATCTTCCAAGACAAGGGACTCATTGGGAGGAAGGTGATTCCCTTTTCAAGTAGGCTGAACCACTTTTTCCTTTCTCAAAGTGGAATAGCTTCCCTTTAGATGTTAGTAGAACTGTGAGGAGTGCTTTAAAAATAATATTCTTATAGATTATTTGATTTTTTATTTTGATCTTGTAAAGTTAAGGGATCAAACATAACTCTATGCTCAGTAGCCACCTTTGTTTGCCATGACTTGATAGGTCCACACTAATGGCAAGATTGTTTTTTTTTTGTCGATATCCCGGTAAAGTTAAGAGTAAAGTAGTTGTGATAGCTAGATGTTTCGTTTATGCATTGGAAGAATGGGATATTTTAATTTACTTTTAGGTAATAATATTTTACTATAATAGAAAGAGATGTGATTTCTTTTCCAAATTTGGTACATTAGCCTTTAGCATTGAAAAATTCATTTTTTTGATCTTTTGTTCTTCCTTTTACTTCTGTAGATCTGTTGGTAGTAATGTTAGGATTTAGCAACCACTTTGAACTAAATCTATTTAAGTCATTGTCATCTGATATTCTCCATTCTCCCAATGTTTTGGGATCTAAATAGTGTTGTTTGTATACTTTCTATGGTCATTCTCAGCAATGTGTTTTAAGGCATCAAGTTTATGAATTTCCTTTCATGATTTTTTTACAAGTTTTTGGACATACCTGTGCATTAATTGAATTATATAATTGACTATGAGTTTCCTTGATTGACATATTTTCTACTTGACCTACTTGGTTGGCCATAATTGATGGCTAAAATCCTTCTTGGAATAGATTTTACCAACTTATGGAGCACTAAAGTAGCAAGGAAAGATGTTTTATTGATTGCAGTAGTGTATTTATGAAGAGAGTGTACCCTGTTTCTAAATAATTCCAACCATTTATTTCTTAATGTTTTTCCTTGTAGGCTAAGAATCATGAAGTTGTGGTCAACGTTGATGAAATATTGTGGGATTCTGATGCATTTATGGTTGCTCGCAGAGATCCTGGTATGGAGATTCCAGTTGAAAAAATATTCCTAGCTTAGAAAATGATGATATACAAGTGGAATTTCCTTGGAAAGCATCTTGTTACTTCTACTGAAATTCTAGAATCCATGATTAAGTATACTCTACCTACCTATGTTGAAGCTATAGATGAGGGTGGATGGCAACAAAATCTTGGTTTTTTCCAACAAAGAACTCTCTGAATTTCCATTGTCTCACCTGGGTATCAACCTTGTCATCGAGGTAGGGTTTTCTATACATATGTGGAAGGCATAGTAACTATAGTTATACACAATTACATACATTGTTTGCAATGATGTAGGTGACTAGAGTGTTTGTGAATAGACATGAGGCTGAGAGGCATATTCAAGTCAGGGTAAGAAGGTGATTATTGCATCTTCTGACCAGAGCGAAGATATCCCCACATTTGTCATGGGAGTCAATGCATGAAATTACTCTCACGAGGTCCACACCAATTCCATTAGGTAATAAAACTAATGATATCATTGCTATGACATATTATTCATGACAAACACTAAATTTTACAACATTACTATAAATTTAAATTCATTTTTACAGTAATGCCTCTAGCTCAACAAACTGTGTTGCATCATTTCTAATAAATCTATAACTGCAACTTCATTTTGCAGTAATTCCTCTTTCTCAACAAATTGCGTTGTTCCATTACTCAAGATCCTCAACGATGACTTCGGCGGTAATGAATTGTTCCTGATTTATGGTATTTGTTTTTGGAGACTTATTCACTTAAGGTTAGCTTAATGTTTTTATTGATGGGATTGATTGTGTTATGCTTAGTGGTGAAAGTGCAACTAGGGAATATCTGGAGTTAATAGTGGCGATTATGGCTCACATATGTATATAAGTGGAATATTCCCTGGACTATGGAGCTATTTTTAAATAATTAATAAGATCTACTCCTTTACCTATAACCCCCCTAGAGAGTCTTTCATCTTCTACAGTTCGAACTGCAAACAAAGCAAAGGAAACATGTGGGAAACACTCATTGTGGTTCTAACTCATGGTGGAATAGACCAGCAGTACCAATTCTCTCTACCATGGTTCTCATCCTCACAACAGATTCACTTGATTGGACATGCAGTGATGAAACTCATGCCAGGATCAGTCGTATATACAGAGGATTGATCCCACTTATGGTAGAAGGATCAGCAAAAGAAATAGATTTTGAATCTATTGAAGTGATTTTGGATGCTTCTTTTAAAACAATGACAAAAAGAGTTTTATGTAATAAGGGTGATACAATTACATACAAATAAGTAATCAACTAAAAGTTATAAGATGGGAAGTTTCTGTAGCTTCCCAGGCTCTTGCAGTTCAAGGAAAAGATTTGTGAGCTTTCAAACAATGTTAGCTTTCATAAAATATGATGTTTTAGTCCCTTGCTTTTGTAAATATGTCAAGGAAATGACCAGATTAATGTTCCATGCAAATATGTAATACCTATAGGAATAAAAAGAAAGACTAGTTCCACGTAAACAAAAATTTGAAGAGCCATGTCTGGAGAAAATTCAAGAAATTGAGTTTTGTAATGATTAAACGTTGGTCTGGTAGTTGATATGGTCTCTTATTTTTCTGTTTTGTGGCATTTCATGGTGTTTTGCATTGCATAACGATATTATGAAGTATTTTAGAAAATATTTGGATAGAAGACTCTTAAGTCCGGATTTCAAAGAACAAGTAGATGGTTTGGAAATGTTACAAAAGGTATCACTTAAACGATGCCTTATGAAAGTAATTTATAGTTAGTGAAGTGGTTTACTCTATTTTTTTCAGAGTTAATTTTCTTAGTGAGACGGCATGTCCTAAGATGCCATTGTTCCAAATTTATGCATTTTACAGGTTATTCCTTCTCATGGTAAAGAAATGGTTGAAATTGTTGATATCCTTATGTGATGGACTATTGTATGCTGTATTGTTTATATCTTTCATGTTCCAAACTATCAAACATGCCTTCTCTAGGAAAATCGTATTTCTAAATTGCAGGTAAGAAAAAAATAATAATAATAACTTCCATGGCTACTAATAAAGAATAATGAAAACTTTCTTTCCATCCATGGCTATTAAGAAAACAATGCCAGTCTTCTAAGAATTTTATAAAATTTGAATCTTAAAATTCCTTACTATAATTTTAGTTGTCCCAATTTGAATGGATTTTTTAATAAGTTGTCCCGTTTTGAATAGATATTTTAGTAAGTTGTTTAGATTAGAATATCAAAGAGTAATTTGGAATAACAGTCTGCAATATTATTTCTAAGATTGTGCAATATGAGTTAACATGACTTAGTAAAAAGTAATCTCATACTAAACATGAAAGGGCAAGGTAAATTGACAAACTAGTCAAATGGAAAATTTAGAAAATTGATTTCGCCAAGGCCTGTGGAAAGACTGAGTGGGACTTTTGTATCTTAGAAGCCTATTTCATTGATTTGTATGTCTTTGATACAATTTTTGGTATGTGTAAGATGCATTTGAAGCAATGCCAATAAAATCTAGTTGGACGACAGGTTTGATCATCAAATTCCAAGCTTGAGCTACTGCAAGCTGATCAATCCTCTATTCCATGTGTATTAAAGTTATTAATATATTTCTCATTTCAGGACAAGCCTGTAAGAAACCTGTAATAGGCACTTTTTTCTATTGAAAATAAGATATCCATAATCAAACAAACTTTCTTCTCTTAATTCACAAAACAGAATACATTTTGGCAATCTAGGTTGCATATTCAAACAAATGTTTGTCAATATAATGATGTCTATAGTGCTTCGATCATGTTACAAGAGTGGGAAATTCAAATCTAAATGCTATATAGAGATTGCCAATAAAATATTTAAAGTTTTCAAAGGTAATGTATGCTAGTAGTAACCAATCATATCCTAGTTTTCCCCTTTCCTTCATAAGAAAACTGAAGCCAATTTCTCTCATCTTAAAACCCTAAGATACAATACATTTGACTACTTACATCAATAGAAAAAGCTTCTTTTGAATCAGGAATTGCAAAGGTAGATAGGGCTTAGGCTGCAATATGAAAACGAGGAAATAGAGAAGTGTTCAACAATATTCCTGCTCAACTTTCTATTTGTGCTTTCCATTACTTCAATTGAATTATCCAAAACCATAAGCATCATATTTCACAACCTGCAGAGCTATGTCGATCATTTAGTGCTAAGATTTTGGTTAATCTATGCTTCTTCTAGACGGAGATGTAGATACAACAAAGAACTTTGTGATAACTTCCAAAGGAAATCCCTTGGTCTCTGGAACCTTAAGGAAGATAAATATCTAGGAAACTGCACTAATAATATAGAAAAATACAAAAAAACCTGGTGTTCCCAAGCCCTTGTTCATGGTAGGAAATAGGAATATGATAAGCATGTTTGCAATCCATGTTATTATAACACATAGAACCAAGAAAATTCCTCTAACTATTGTAGGAAAGATCTCTTAACAAAAAATGTTTGACATTGCACCAAATCCCATATTGAATGCACAAAAGAATACCATCAGGCCCACAACTAAGATACCTCCTTGGACAATCCCTGGTTGAAGTAATTTATTTACCAAGGCAATTGTAAGCAATGTAATGAATAGAACTTGAGTGGTATATAGGAGTATTTTCCTGCACCCACATACAAGAATGGAAAAAATCTAGTAAAGAACATTCAAATAACCAGCAGAGGGAGATCATTCATACTATATATCTATGTTACAAGAAATGAAAATTGGCAAACCCAAAAAATACAAATTCAGGTTTCTGATATCTATGTTGCATTTCTTTCAACTTCTCATTCAGAAATGGGAAACAGATGCCAGCAATAGGTTTCTGGAGTGGTTTAGTTTTGGGATGGTTTCTTCTAGAAGTGCCCCCCTTAAGAGAAGTTTCTTATGACATAGAAGCATATTATACAAGTCCTCAAGATGTTGAATGATTAAATGATTCATCAACCATTTCCTTGAGTATATTTGTACTTTTCCCAGAACACTAGAAATTTCTAAGCTGGAAATAGAATAAACCAAGTAGATGATAGAGATATGCACCAATACAAGATTTCATTCTTGTATACACATGATTTCAATTTACATGAATAGGTGTGGTCTCTTTAGCATCAGTATTACCTTCTTCTAGCATGGTCCATTAGAAATATTGCAAGCACTATAAAGGGAAATATTGGCAGATAGGTAACTGCACTTGCCCAAAGAGAAGTTGAATCTGCCTTAATGCCTACTTGAACTAACAAGGTGTCAAATCCATATTGTTTAAGTATTTGAGGTGTGAAGTAAAGGACTGCACCAATACGACAAAGCTACACAGAAACAAGTATTCACTTACATATACATTATACATAACCAATAGTATGCTGTAAGACCAAAAATAGTACCAAGTACTACGAATAGCAGTACCAGTAATAGTATAACCACTAAATATGAGTAAAAGTAACCAATACAGTAATAGAGGACAATGTATATGGATTTGCATTGCATTGAAGTTAGGATGGCTTCCTTGGCTTGCTATTCCCAATAGCTTTCTCTTCTTACACCAGCCAGGGACTGGTTGTTTATCATGCATAGAATTTATTTCTTCCAAAAATGATGGTGTGCTCTACAGCTCCTATGGAAACTAACAAAGTTCAAATGATAGGACATGCTAGATTCATGTCATCTTTAGAACCACATATAAATTCACTGAATGGCATTTTTGCTGTCCTCGACAATACCATCATGATGATTCCAAAACGTAAGGGTTTTTTTTATTTGTATTATAATTACCCATTTCTAGCACCTTAGGCACCAAACTGTACCACATTATACATTATAAAAGTATTGTTGGAGGTGAAGCATCTCTCAAAGGATTGCACAATACATCTTAGGTTCTTGTCCCATGCAAAAGTCCTCAAGGTATTAGGAGAGTCTAAACAAATGAGGATATTGACCAGGGATCTCATAATTAGTAGGGAATCTGAAAATGAAATGCTTTTCTGACTCTCTTTCAAGCATACACATTAGAGTTTGGATGCTCCTTGGGAAGATGGTGATCCCTTTCCATGAGTAGTTGACGATAACAAGTTGAAAGATGAGCTAGAGGGACTCTCAAAATACAAGGTAACTACAATTTAATATATCTTGGTGTCAAAATGAGGTTGTTCTTAAGGTGCAAATGTTGATGTAATTGTAACTTTGGAATGTATTGACTTGTATTTCTTATGTATTGTAACCTAATGTTTATTCCAGGATGTATTTGTAATGTACTTGATTCATGTCATTCCCCGAGGTTCCTATCGGGAGTTTCTATAATGTAAACAAGTCATGTCAAGTCAAGGTGGGTAACCCTCCTATTGTATAAGGGTTAAAGTCCCCACATTTTTGAGGCACTAGGGTTATTAGACTCACCTAGTGAAGTTGGCCCTAGTTGGGTTTAGTCAAGTCAGGAATTAGTATAAATAGAGAGCTAGCCTCTCTATTTATCACACACTCACTCACACCCAGTTGTAGCACATCGCTGAGGAAGAGAAAGACATTGGGGAAAGGAAGAAATAGGTTACTACTATCAGGAGATCATCTTACTGTTTTTGGGTTTCACTTTTGGTGCTAATTCTATCTCTAACGAAGTTGCAGGGTTTTCTCCATTTATGGTTTCCCCAAGGAAAAACACTGTGTTCATTATCTCTTGTGTTTGATTGTTGTGCTTGTTGTTCTCTCAGTTAAAGATCCTAATGTTATGCTACCTTAATGTTAAAAATATAACATGATATCAGAGCTAACCTGAGAAGAAGACACTGTGCAGCTGAGGGAACTAGGGATTCCTATTTTGTAGATATCTCTCCATAGTTTTTCAGTAAAAGCAGGGTGGAATAACTCTCCTCCCTAGGGCGCATATTTCTATTGAAGCAGAATCCAATTTTGAGGTTTTTCAGTTTTGGACCCAACATTACTGCCAAAAATTAGGGCTTTTCACAGAAGTGGAATTTTTCAGTGATCCCAAGCCTGGATTGATCTCCTCCCCAAAATTGACGTTAGGGATCAAATTCAAAGCATTTGTTTAGACAGAAATATGGAAAAGAAAAACCCTAATCTACTCCTGAACCAGCACTACAGGATTCCAGCTCCAAGTTCAGATCCAACATCTTGACCTGGTAAGATCTAAATCTTTTGTATTTCCATTTGAGGTTCTCAGTTAAGATGTCTCATCATACCAATTAGCTTGATGAAAAGCTTGAGGGAGCTGATAACTTCTAAGCCTGAAAGTATAGGATCTCCCTGGTCCTGGAACAAAATGAGTTAGACTCCTACATCCATGAGGAGGTTCCAGTTCCAGAGGGAGATGAGGCCAAGGCCTTACATAAGAAGAAGTTGGTTATGGAAAAGAGGATCATTGCTGATTCTATCAAGTATCACCTCATACCATAGGTGTCCTCCCTCAAGACACCTAAAGCCATGTTTGATTCCCTAATGAAATTGTTTGAAGGGAAGAACACCAATCAGAAGATGAATCTAAGGGACCAGTTGAAGAATGTAAATATCTAGAATGAGGAGACCATCCAGTCATACTTCAAAAGGGTCTCCCAGACCAAAGAACAGCTGGAAGCAGTAAATGAAGAAGTGGAGAATGCAGAAATTGTGATGACAACCTTGAATGGCATCCCTAGGTCATGGGATTCTTTCATCCAAGGAATCTGTGCTAGGAAGAAGTTAGTCAAGTTCAGTAGACTGTGGGAAGAATGTTCACAAGAAGAAGCTTGGATAGAATCTTGATAAGAAAATATGGGAAGTGAATATCAAGCTCTCATAGTACACTCCAGGAAAGGAAGAAGGGAAAATCATCATCACCAAGGTAAGCATTCTCATCAAAAAAATAATCTTGTAAGAAGGGATCCATCCAAATACAGATGTTATACATGCGATGAAATAGGACACTTTGCTAGAAATTGTCCCATGAATAAGAATAGATCCAAGAAGAAGAATAAATCCAAAAGAATACATCGTGCTCACACTGCTGAGGATGATAATCCTCCTAGGAAGAGAGTAAAACAAGAAAGTGAATACTCTTCAAGTGAAGATGAATATGTTCTGATCTCCGCTCTCACGGGAACTGTCTCTCATGGAAGCAAAGATTGGCTTATTGACAGTGGGGCTTCCAAACACATGATAGGTTTCAAGGAATCCTTTGAGAAACTATCTGAACATAATTCACCCCATAAGGTGAAACTTGGGGATGACTACCAATATCCCATAAAAGGTAGTGGTGAATCCTCCTACAAGCTAGAATCTAGAAGGTCTATGAAGATGAAGGATGTCTTATTTGCACCAAGACTAAATAAGAATCTTCTATCCATATTGGCACTGGATGAAAAATGAGCAAGGGTTGCATTTGTAGATGGCCAATTCCTCATGTGGTCAAGAGGAAATATTATTGATGATGAAATAGTGATTGGAGAACAAGAAGGAGGTTTATACAAATTGAAGGGCCATTCAGAACAAGCTTTGGTCCATGACACAGTAAAGCCAAATGAACTTTGGAACAGAAGGCTTGCACATGTGCATTATAGAGAACTACCACTTGCAAGAAAAGCTATTGAAGGTCTTCCAGAAATTCAAGAAAAACATGAAGGGTTCTGCAAAGGATGTGCAAAAGGAAAGAATACAAAGAAGACATTTTCAAGTAGCGAGAACAAGGCAAAAGGAATATTGGAAATCATCCACTCCAATGTCATCAAGTTCACTAAGCAGGTATGTATACTATGTTTCTTTCATTGATGACTTTTCTAGGAAGCCATTGATTTACTTCATGAAGAACAAAGACTAAGTTTTCAACAAGTTCAAGGAATTCAAAGCCTTGATCGAGAACCACACAGAAAACAAGATCAATACCTTTCGATCAGATAATGGCAGAAAATTCACATCAAATGAATTCAAAGACTTATGCAAAGAATCAGGGATTAAGAGGGAGTTATCCAATCCATATAATCTACAACATAATGGGGTTGCACAGAGGAAGAATAGAACTATCATGGAAGCTACAAGAGCAATGCTTCATGATCAATATATTCCCATGCATCTATGGGAAGAATCTGCCAGAACAATGTTGGATGTACGAAACTATACTCCACACAGAGTACTCGAGAACAAGACACCTGAAGAAGTATTTTCCAGCAAGAAACCATAATTCATGCATCTCAGAATATTCGGCTGTCCAATGTACATGCACATTCCAAAAGATAAGAGAACAAAACTAGATCCTTTAGGAAAGAAGTATATATTTGTGGGATACTATGAAAGCTCGAAGGCTTACAGAATATACTTCCCAGGATTCAAGAAGACCAACATCAACAGGGATGTGACATTTGACAAAGACACAGCTTACAACAAATCTAGAAAAGAGACCTGCTGAAGATCTTGAAGAATTAGAAGCACCCATAATTCATGATACAACCATGAACGAAGAAATTCAAGAAGAAGACTGAGAATTTGAAGAACCACAAAGACCTATAGATCCACCTCAAGAGAAGAATCCTCACAAGAGGAAACCTACTTGGGTACAAGAAATTATCCAAGGTGTGGAAAGATATGGGGTGCTAGAAGAGAATCATAGAGAAAGAAAGAGAACGAGATCCTGATCCAGATATGTAGCTTTACTATGTGACTTTATCAATGAAGAAACTTCCAATTATGAAGAAGCAGTAGAACAAATAGAATGGAAGGATGCTATGATCAAAGAGTATCAATAGATCATGAAGAACGATGTTTGGGATGTTGTCCCAAGACCAGAAGGGAATTCAGTTGTAACTTCCAAATTGATCTACAAGATCAAGCATGCTTCAGATGGTAGCATAGAGAAATATAAGGCAAGATTGATGGCTTGTGGTTTCTTACAGAAAGAAGGAATAGATTATGAAGAAACCTTTGCACCTGTATCTAGATACACTTCCATCAGATTAGTACTTGCTCTAGCTGCAGTGATGAAATGGAAGATACACCAAATGGATGTCAAGACTGCTTTCTTGAATGGTGTAGTGGAAGAGGAAGTGTATGTAAAACAACCACTTGGTTTTGAGACACATGACAGGGAGTCTCATGTGTGCAGATTAAATAATTCCTTGTACAGTTTAAAATAGGCACCCAGGACATGGTACGGTAGAATTGATAGCTTTCTATCTAGTTTGGGCTTTACCAAGAGTAAAGCAAATTCCAGCCTTTACTACAAGTTTGAAGATGGCAACCCAGTGATGCTCCTACTGTATGTAGATGATCTATTTGTAACAGGTATGGATGGGTTGATTTCTGATATGAAGAGAAAGCTTGCTGCTGAGTTTGAAATGAAGGACTTGGGAATGATGCACTATTTTCTAGGCATGGTGGTGTGGCAGAATGTAGATGGAATCTCCCTCGGACAAGAAAAGTATGCAATAGAGATCCTGAAGAGGTTTGGGATGATGGACTGCAAGGCCATGACCACACCTGTGGCATCGAACCTGAAGCTATTGAGTGATGCTTCATCAGAGACGGTTGATGCTACGATGTATCATCAGATGATTGGGTCCTTGATGTACTTAACGAACACAAGACCAGACATTTGCTTTGCTATGAACACCTTGAGCTAGTTCTTAACAGAATTGAGACATGTTCACTTGATTGCTGCAAAGCATATTTTAAGGTACCCAAGGGGTACAATTGATTATGGGCTCAAGTATGAGGCAAATCAGAAGATTAACCTAGAGGGTTATGTTGATTCAGAATGGGTAGGAAGTGCCATCGATAGGAAGAGCACTTCAGGGTGTTGCTTCAGTATGGGATCAGGTGTGATCTCTTGGTTTAGCAGAAAGCAATCCTATGTGGCACTGAGTACAGCTGAAGAAGAGTATGTCACAGCTTGTTCAGCAAGTTGTGAGGCAGTATGGCTATGGAAGCTACTATTTGATTTATTTGATCTCCAGATGGATGCTAGTTGTATACATTGTGACAAGTAGAGTTGCGTAAAGTTGTCAGAGAATCCAGTGTTCCATGACAAGTCAAAGCATATCGATATCAAGTATCAATATATCAAGGATATGGTGTAGAGGGGAGCAATGAAGCTCCAGTATGTTGTGACAGAGTAACAAATAGCTGATGTGTCGGTGAAGCCATTGGTTAGGGTGAATTTCAAGTACTTCAGGGAGAAGCTTGGTGTTCTCCAGATCGAGGTTTCCTCCAAAGGGAAATGATGAGACCTAGAGCCATTCTGACATGGTGAGAGGATTGGTTCCTTCCATGGTCAAATGTAAGGGCTGAGCCATTTTGTCATGGTGAGAGGATTGGTTCCTTTCATGTCAGATATGAGTGCTGAGTCATTCTGATGTGACTATAGGATTGGTTCCTACATGATCATAAGTAAGCGCTGAATGCCATTCTTGGAATGGAGGTGCCTGTTCAGTTACTAGGTAGCTCAGTCTGGGACTGGGGGCCATTCTGATATGACTGTAGGATTGGTTCTTACAAGATTAGATGTGAGTGCACGACTTTATAACATTAGTTGTGAGATGTAAGTGTAGAGCCCTTTCGGCATGAAGTATTGGTTCCTTGCATGGTCGAATATAAGTGATGAGCTCTTCTGACATTGGTTGTCAGATGTAAGTGAAAATCCTTTCGGCATGGAGGATTGGTTCCTCGCATGGCCAAGTGTAAGTGCTGATCCTTTTCGACATTGGTTGACGGATGTGAGTGCTAGGCCTTTTTGATAAGGTTGTGGGAGGTGTTCCCACATGGTCATATGTTAGTGCTAGGAATGCCTTTTTGATATGATTATAGGATTGGTTCCTACAAGATCAGATGTAAGTGCTGGGTAGGCCATTCTGACTTAGGGTCAGATATAAGTGCTAGAAGAAGACCTACACGGAGGCTACACCAACAACCAGCACGAAAAAGGGCTGGCTCTGTAGAACTTCCTGTGATGAGAAGAATCATGAGATAGCACCCATGAAGATCCAGTGATGATGATCCAGATTGAGGGATGATCCAAATCTAGAGATGATGCTCCAAAGATGATCCAGATCTAGCGATGATGATCCAAATTGAGTGATGATCCAGATCCAGGAAAAGATGACTTGAAGATGAAGGTGAGTTGAAGATAGAGATGACTTGAAGGTGAAGATGGCAAGGAATTAATGATGATCCAGATGATACAGAGAAGAAGACTTGTGTTGATAAATTCTGTTGAGAGAATACCTTCCTAGTTAAGAGGGAGTGTTGATGTAATTGTAACTTCAGAATGTAATCACTTGTATTTATTATGTATTGTAACTCGATGTTTATTTCGGGATGTATTTGTAATGTACTTGATTCATGTCATGCCCTGAGGTTCCTATTAGGAGTTTCTATAATGTAAACAAGTCATGTCAAGTCAAGGTGGGTAACCCTTCTATTGTCTGAGGGTTAAATTCCTCGCAGTTTTAGGGCACTAGGGTTATTAGACTCACCTAGTGAAGTCGGCCATAGTTGGGTTTAGTAAAGTTGGGAATTAGTATAAATAGAGATTTAGGCACTCTATTTATCACACACTCACTCACACTCAGTTGTAGCACATAGTTGAGGAAGAGAAAGACATCGGGGCAATGAAGAAAGCGGTTACTACTGTCGGGAGATCATCTTACTGTTTTGGGTTTCACTTTTGGTGTTGAGTCTACCTCTGAGGAAGTTGCGGGGTTTTCTCCATTTATGGTTTCCCTAAGGAAAAACACTATGTTCATTGACTCTTGTGTTTGATTGATGTGCTTGTTGTTCTCTCAGTTAAAGATCCTAATGTTATGCTAGCTTAATGTTAAAAATCTAACATCATGTATGTGTGGAAGCATCGATGAATCTTTGTAGTTATGGGCTATTTTGGGTTTGTCCATTTGTCTTTCATGTAGGATTTGTAGAGCTCTACTCTAATATCTCTAATAGTTTGAACATCAGACAGCACGACAAAAATACTTTGCAGCATGACTAGGCAGGACAGACACACAATGCGATAGTGGAAAATGCATTTTTTTGAAAGACTCAAAGGAGTGACATGACTCATGAAAGTGGATCATCATGGAGATCAGTTGAATACCCAATTGACTGACATGATTATGTAGCCAAGTTCCATGTTCAAAGGTAATGAAAAACAATTGCCATTATTTGCAAAATGATTCCCTTCCCATTTCCCCCATCATGATCGACGAGTGCCTCTTTTCGGTTTTACAAGTTCAAAGAGGGTAACAAACACTCGATATATCTTGTCAGAAGACAAGTCCAGACTCATATATTTTGCAAACCTGAGAGAGGAGGGGTTCATTCCTAAAATGAGTCTCTCAATGTTTGATTTAACGAGTCCACTGAAAGAAAACTCGGTATCGTTCATGTTTAGAGAGTCTGAATGAATATAGAAGAAGACTCCAAAGGGGTCCTTTTTCATATGATTTAGTCCCTAAGGCTCAAAAAAGTGTAAAATCATACCTTAGAGAACTCTTCCAGTCATGATTGGTTGGAGTGTTCCTTTTTCATAAATAGTCCTATCCGAACCGAAAAAGAGATAACCTACCGTCGGATGGATGACTCTTCAAATACTTTAACAAGCGTGAAGAAGACAAGATCGCTCGATGATATTTCATATTTAGGGAGCCTGGAAAGAGTCGAAAACAGACTTAACAACCTTTTCATATTTAAAGATCCTGAAAAAGAGGTGAAAAGAGGACTCCATGACGCTTCTTTACACAATGTTGATTTTTACGAGCCTGGAAAGAAACTTGAAATGGACTCAAACCTTTGATACTAGATTTTAACGAGCATGACAACGTGTCGTAATAAATGCTCAATGACCTTTTTCATTTTTTGAACATGTAAAAAAGCCATAAACAAACTTTTGAAGCTTCTTACTAAAGTCCTCTAATCCTGCAAACGACTCAAAAAAAAGTGTTAAATGTATTTAAGACCAACATTAAGGGATTATGATAGATAAAATTTGACTAAAATATGATTTTATATCAAAAATATAGTAAGTTAGACCCAAAAATGCCTATATAAGTCAAGTAAATAGTAAAAAATCAAATCATTTCACTATTTACCTCTAGCGGAGAGAACTTGGAGCATTTTTTAAGCCAGATCTTCCACATCTAATACCGGGAGTTCCCACCATCTGTTTTCAGCATCGTCAGTTGCAGGTATCAGATAAGACCGTTATGTTTCATTTCATAGCATTTATTTTGAGAATTGGTGAGGTTTTGGGCCCATATGGCAAGACCTAAAACCCGAAATGTGGGCATCATGGCTACCCCTTGCGGGATACGTGGTACCACCTGAGAACCGCGCCAATAACATAGTGTATAGGTGGTGCCACTGCTTGTCTCCAATGGTGCATAGGTGGTGCCTATTATGGATAACTTAAACTAATAGTATGTAAAATATAACTTCATTCTTTTGATTTTCAATGATTTAAGGATGATTCTAATGCATACAATTATTTTTTTTAGCAGGTCTAGGTTGCTCAAAACATGGTGATATGGAAATAAAGAACGCATGACAATGAGGATGCTGCTGTCGAGAGAAATGCGGGTTGTATTGCCGCACTATGATACTATGGGATCCTGAAGTTCTTCTGGACCCTAAGCATGGTGTTGCATGAATTGTTACTAGAACACATACTGCAAATATGGAATCTAGAGCAGCAATATTTCAAGGTGGGGGCCCATATACTTACAGTGGAGGTAGAGGATATCTACTTCCTGACTGATCTCTCGAGACGGGGTGCCCCCATCTCACTGACAGGTTCCCGTGGCGGGGACATTGCTACTAGAAAGCTTATAGATCGACACTATGCACCAGGGATAGGTACATCGTGGAAGAATATCCCCATCAAGGAAGTGATAGATAGGTCTCTACAGACTGTTATGTTTACCATGTAGAGGGTGGCTGGGAGTTAGGGTGTGCACTATGATTCTAGGGCACACATAATGTACGCCATAGATACCATGGAACCCACGGTGTTCAACTGGGTGGAAGCCATGCTTCCAATCTTCAAGGATCAACTGACTAAGTGTCAACAAGGAGAGCTAAAGAAGTTTGGATTTGGTTCCATTTTATCCTACTTCTTCTTCAAGCTGGTTCCACAGATGAGACCTTAGGTGGTATTCCAAAGTCTGAGAGCATGGGACCCCCATATGCTGAGGTGGGTCCAAGTCATGGCTCAAATAGTAGCAGGTAGGGGAAGGGTGAAAATTGGTGATCTATTCTTTAGATGGCTATGAGATCAGATCCTCATGATTGAGGATTATGCTTACATAGACACGGACTTCACTGGAGATCTTGACCTACCACTCCCACTTGGAAGATAGTGGGGTGACATCGGTGAGAGGCAAGAAACCCTAAAATGGATGAAATGTTTTTATGTTTTTCAAAGTTTTATATTTTTATGTTAAGTGATGAGACCTATATATTCTCATGTAGATGTTGGAGCAGTGAGACCTAGAGGAGCATCTCCATTGGATAGGTCAGCTGGAGCCCGCTTCATACCACAGGGTGATGATATCACTGGGGAGCTGGAGGAGAACCTGAAGAGGTTGACTTTGGATATCCCAGATGCTGACATAGATGACCTCCCAATGAGATTTCAGAGAACCACAACGGGAGTACCAGGTCGATTCAGTAGGTTGCTACGTAGAGTAGCTCGAGCAGTGATGTGCTATCACGAGCACCACTAGTGTATGAGACATGTATTGAAAGCTGATAGCTTCAGGATTTTGTATGATGATTTTTCTTGAAAGCCTACGTGCTTCAGATGAGGTCTCAGGACCTATTTTTTGTAAACTTTTTCGTATATATATATATAAACATAATTTTACACGGTGTTTATATGATTCAAATGGAAAAATGCATTTTCTATGAGTTTTATGTGTCTTTGAATGTTTATTTACAAAGTACCATATTTGATTTAATGTCATGAATGGGAAATATGCCAATCTAGGATGTAATTAGCTAATGAGTCAGCAACTACATTATGTTCCCTAGGGACATGCCTATAAGTAATGGTGTCAAATGATATTTCTAGAAAATGTACCCTCTGGAGTATACGGAGGAGCATTGGGTTCCTAATGGTGTAAACATGGTTTAAATGAAAAACCGTGAACTGTGAGTCCATCAAGAATACTAGATCATGAACATCTTGGGAGGTAGCTTCAGTAAAAATACCGATGACTACTTCATAATCGATGATGTTATTAGTAGCGGTACCTATGCAAATTGCTCCTGAACTGACCAAATCTTTAGTTGGGGAATAGAGGACCCAAGTAGCTGAGGCAAGATTCAAGGTGTGGCAGCAAGCACCATCAGCGAAGCCATAGAAATCCATCTACATGAACAAAACATGGTATAAATAAGTGCGTACACTAAAACTCAAAACCATATTGAAAATATTAACAACACATTGAAAGTCAATTAATATACATATATACAAGATACTATCCAAGAAAACCTAGGCATAGTACCTTTTCAGGTACAACCCATTGCGAGGTTGCCCCAAAGGGAATCCATCATAATCAATGAGCTCGTAAGCTCCTTTCTCTAACTCCTTAGAAATAACGAAAGGTCATACCACATGGAATTGAACGTACCCTTCCCTAGTTTGTCATATCTCTGGTCATAAGTTAAGACTAGGTCACCCTCATTAAAGACACGAGGTTGGACAGATTTATTATACTATGCCTTAACGCGTTTCTTATGTGCCTCATTAGCCAAGGCAGCATCTCTGCAAGTCTTGTCAAGGTTACTCAAGTACAAAAAATCTTTCTTCCTCTGTGGAAGTGTCTGGGAGAAGTTCGATGGCAAGTTGTAAAGATGGAATCTGACATTGGATCGGTAAGATGGATTCGATTCCATAGACAAGCTGAAATGGCGTGAAACCAGTAGCTATTTTCATATAAGTCTGATAAGCCAAAAGAGTGGAGAAAAAAACGTGGTTCTAGTTGGATTTATGGTCTCCAACCATCCGATGAAGGATAGTTTTCAAAACTTTGTTAATGGCCTCTACCTGACCATTAGCTTGTGGATAATATGGCGTAGAGTTTTCATGAGAAAACCCTATATTGGCACTCAGTTCCTCCATCATTTGATTACGGAAATGGATCTGTGATCAGTGACGATGGACTGCGGAACTCCAAATCTAGCTATAATATGATTGAACAAGAAGAGAGCGGTAGTCTTACCATATTTTGCATATGTAGGCATGGCCTCAGCCCATTTTGTGAAATAATCAATGGCTACTATGATGTAACCATGCCCCCCGGCTGAGGTAGGATTACAATGCATGAAGTCAATCCCCCATTTCGCGAATGGGCCACCGGCAATGATGGGGTGTAGCGGAGCAATATGGGTGTGCTTTTTAGGATAAAATTTTTGACAAGGTCGGCATTTCTTAATAGCCTCATGACAGTCTTTGAAGACAGAAGGCCAGAAATAACCGGTGCAAAGGATTTTCTAGGCTATAGCCATCCAAGATAAATGACCGCCACATGCTCTAGAGTGGCAATGATTCAACACATGTTCAGCCTCCTCATGGGTGAGGCATCGTCGGAGAATAGAATCAATCCCATGTCTATACAAAGTATCATTCAGGATGAGATAGTATTTCACATGGTGGTAGATACGGTGGCGATCATCGCAAGATAAATGTGGCTGAAAACACTGTGTCTGGAGATAAATCAGCAAATCTCCATACCAAGGATTAGTAGTGCTGATCAGGAATAGGAATTCATCCAGAAATGAATCACTGGGCTCAGATTCCGTTGTAGCATAGGGAATATCACACATAAGCTCTGCAAAAACCAAGGATTTATTTGATGTGGCCTTAGCAAACTCCAGATCAAACTCCTGAAGGATGATGATCCAACGGGAGTACTTGCCCCCAAGTACCTGACAAGTTAGTATGTAGTACAATGAGTTCTGGTCTGCTAATATAGTGGTAGTGTGAAGCAGAATGTAATGACAAAAATTTTGTATAGTAATGACCGTAGCCAATGCTAACTTTTCCACACATGAATAATGAGTTTTAGAATCCATAAGGTTCTTACCGGCGTAATAAATCACATGTTCCTGACCGTGGAGATTGTCTTGCGCTAAAACCATGGCGATGGTAGTAGTGGAGGTAGTAATATACAAGAGAAATTCCTTTGAATAATTCAGGGGGTGTATCATGGGTGAATGAGTTAGAGCGTGCTTAAGATGATCAAATGTGCATTGGGCCTTGTCATCCCAGAAGAATGGTGTGTTCTTCTTGAGGAGATGCATATAACCGTGTGTTTTCTCTACGAAATTGCAAACGAAATGGCAGAATTTTTTTTCCTTCCCCTACAAAATTTGGAGTTCAAGGAGGTTGGTTGGGGCTGGTAGATCAAGAATAGCGACAATATTTAAAGGATTGATCTAGATGCCATCTTTGGATACCACAAAGCCTAGCAAACATCTTGTCTCAACGCAAAAAACAAATTTATGCGGATTGAACCGTATATTATAATGATGGCATCTTAGGAATATGTCTCTAAGATGACCAAGGTGTTCCTCCCATCACTGTGAATAAGCAGGGAGGTCGTCAAGGTATGGTTCAATAATATCCTTAATATCATGAAACGCATAGGACATCGCATGCTGGAATGTGTCTCCATCATTTTTCAAGCCAAAAGGTGACTTATTATATGCAAAGGTTCCCCATGGGCAAATGAATGTCATCTTATGCTAATCGAAGGGTAATATCTCAATCTGATTATAGCTAGAGAATCCATCCATAAATGAAAAGATGACACTTCTAGTGCAGTTGTCGATAATCTGATCTATATGCGGGGTAGGAAAGTTGTCATTGGGACAAGCTTTATTTAAATCCCTAAAGTTGATGCATACTCTAATGGTGCCCTGCTTTTTATTGATAGGGACAATGTTCAATACCCATTCCGTTAGAGGTAAAGGATAAATAAGCCCAGATTTTAGAAGTTTCTCAATTTTAGCTTTAATAGTTGCGGCCTTCCGAGCATGGATTTGCCTAAGTTTATGCCTGATAGGTTTAGCCGTGGGATAAGTTTTAATCTCATGGACCACAATGGAAGGGCCAATCCCTGGCATCTCTTCATAAGACCAGGGAAAAATATCATGAAATTCCTTAAAAAGTGCCTTATATGCTTCAGATTCATCTGTCGAGCAGTTCTTATTAATCTTGTCTATTGATCTAGGAACAAAGAATCAATCTCATCAAATATTAATCAATAAATAAATCATGAAATGGTGTAATCAGTCTACAAGAATAGTATCCGCTCTGTATTCACATAAAGAATGAATGATTACAATTACAATGTCATGCTACAAGCATGAATGAAGAGACAATTCAAATTACTTAGGAGATCATTCGAATTGAATGAGTGAGTCTAGCTTAATTGACTGTAAGCCATGGTCCACACTCAGTTAACCACTGATCAAAACCCTAATTGACTCAACTAACCCTAACTGAAGTCAGAGTGTAATAAATGACTAAGTCTCAACTGAAAGAGATCAGACACATGTCACAGCTCACCAACCATCAAGAGGTAGCACTACACTGACTTCAATGAACCCCGATGAGGTTAACTGAAGTTGAATTGCACATCAAAAGTTGGTGGAGGCACCCCTGTTGACTCCAGTTCATTAAATAATCATTAAATAATATATTTAATGAGAGGAGGCACCTTAATTGACCTGTTTAATTGATTGTAACCACTAGTTAGCAATTAGGTGCATTAATATCACTCAGATCACCCCTGGAGTGCTCTAGTTACCCTCCCCGAATGTAGGAGAAGGCTAAGTTATCCTCCTTGACTGAAGGTATCATGGGTGAGACTGGATGATGACATTTAATGCTCCAATGATGTCAATTAATGTCAATAATACTTAGGATAGTGGTTTAACTAGGCCAATTTGACCAAAAAGAGTGTGTATGGTGGTAAATGTATCCAATACCCCCCTTTAATCTATGCTTAGGAGGAGTTAGAAAACACAAATGCATGAAAATGCTAGGGCCCCGGCAACTAAGGCCATAGGTCACCCTGTACAATGCTGAAACTGAAGCAATGCTCAAAAACAAACTAAGTGAGGAAAAGAGGGAAACGCCCCCTCGTCAAGCTAAACACTGAAAGTAGTCTGAATCACCCTGATGAACTCACCCCCAACAGTGAACAGAGCTAAGTGAAATTATTTTTTGAAAATCTCTTGCTGAAGATGTTTGCAATCTTCTCATCAGTCGGGCAGTATCGCAGAATGATGGTCCTGTCATGCACTAGCTCCCTGATGTAGTGCATGTGAATATCTACATGCTTGGTCCTCTACCTAGTAATTGGATCCATGGATATCTTAATAGCACTTTGATTGTCACAAAAGAGGAAAATGGACAAAGTACTACCAAGATCAAACTCTAAAAGACTGCCTTGCAACCAAACTGCCTGGATGCAAGCATTCACCGCTCCTCGATAGTTAGCCTCTACTGAAGATAGTTCTATGGCAGCCTAATTTTTTATTTACCAGCAAATGGGGCCACCACCAAACATGAATACAAATCTATAAGTATAATTCCTATCAATAGAATCACCTGCCCAATCAGAATCTGTGTATCCAACTAGCTCTAGCTCGAAGTCTACAGCATAGTGAATGCCGTAGGTCCTGGTTCCCTGAATACACTAGAGGATCCTCCTGGCTGTATTCCAATGAATATCATAAGGCTGCTTCATGTATCTTGATACAAAATTCATGGCATAACAAATATCAGGCTGATAATGTGTCAAGTACAACAATCTACCAATCAACTATCGATAGATAGTGCAGTCCATGGGAGGTGTGCTTTTTCCTTCTTCAAGGATGATCCCTGAAAGGAAAGGGAATGGTGTAGGCCTACAATAATCCATGTTAAACTTGACTAACAGGTCTGAAATTTATTTGGACTGATTGATCATAATCCCATCATAAGGTTGCTCAATTTTGAGCCCCAAATATTGTTTTTGAAGCCCCAAATGACTAATTTCAAAGGCATTGTAGAGAGCAGTTTTGATGGCTGAAATGGAGGCAATTGTGCTACCTGTGATCAATAAGTCATCAAAATATAAAACAATGATAATTATATGATGATCAAAATTCTGTAAATACACATTTGGATCTTATCTACACCTTTGAAATTTTTGTGAGAGAAGGATGGCATCCATCTTGGAATACCACTCTCTTGGGGCCTGTTTTAACCCGTATAGTGACTTCTTTAGCTTGCAAACCAAAGATGGATCAGTGATGTATCCATCAAGCTGATTAATGTATATATCCTCATGAATATCTCCATGCATAAAGGCTGACTTAACATCCATTTGATGCACTTCCCAGTGCTTGGATGCTGAAATTGCCAAAACAAGGCGGATGGAGTCCATTTTTGCAACCAGTGCAAAGGTCTCATGGTAGTCCACTCCTTGGACCTGACAGAAACCTTTTGCCACTATAATTTCCTTATATTTTTAGGTTCTTACATCAAAATCAACCTTATTCTGAAACACCCACTTGCATTGAACCAATTTTCTTCCCGAAGGAAGAGAAACTAGCTCCCAAGTAGTGTTTTTCTAAAGAGAATTCATCTCTTCATCCATGGAAACTTTCCATCTCGGATCCTTCCGAGCATGGTATTAGGATTTTTGATCTGAAATAATCATCAAATATCAATTTTCATACAGCAAATTATCAGGACAAGAGAGCACAATACCTTCTTTTTGGAAATCAGACCGGTTTCTCCTTGGATCATCCGGATTTCCAATGTTGTCTCCTGCAAAGGAGAGTGTCTGTCGGGCCCATGTAGGAAGATGATTTTGCACTTAAGGTTCTGATTCAAAATATGATTATTACTGCAAACTTATATCAGAAATCATAGGATCCAAATCAGGGTCATCAGCCCCAATTTCTTCATCCAAATATTCAGTAGAATAGGAAGGAAATTCAATAGTTTTCTCCTTCACTAGTTCCACCTCCTGAAGAGGCTCATTGAAATTGACACTTCTCTTAATGATGATCTGTTTGGTATTGATATACAACAACTTAGAACCTTTATATTAATCAGGATTCCCTATAAACATACATTCTATGCTTTTCAGTTTCAAAGCCCTTCTTTTATCAAGCGGAATCCGGGCCCATGCAGTGGACCCAAACACCCGTAGGTTCGACACATCCGGCTTGTGTCTGAAGTATGCTTCGAAAGGGGTATTCCCTTTCATATATGAGTGTGGAACCCTGTTATAAATGTATTCTATAGCATGCATGGCCTCAGCCCACAAATTTGCAGCAAGATTCTTGGATTACAGCATACAGGTGGTCATCTCTTTGAGAGACCGATTATTCCTTTCCGCTACTCCGTTCTGCTGTGGAGTGTAGGGAATTGAATTTTGGACCTGAATACCACTTTGGGAGCTAGAAAATCATTAATAAAATACTCCCATCCATTATCATATATCAATATCTTGATCTTAATCCCAGAGGAATTTTCGATCAAGGCCTTCAATTCAGAAATTTTTTCACATACTTCTGATTTCTTTTTGAGAAAGAAAACCCATGTATACTTTGAAAAATCATCAATAAAAGTAAGGAGATACCTTGATCCATTCATGGATGTGATAGGAATAATACCATTGATATCATAATGTATCAGCCCCAATATGCATCTAGCTCGGGTTGCCTTCCCCCGATCGAACTTGTGCTCAGGGTGTTTTCCAATCACACAGCCTTTGCAAATTCCTGTGGTTGCCTTGATGACCGGGAGGCCTTCAACCATGGATTTTTTCTGTAATTGCTGCAAATATTTGGAATTAAGATGGCCAAACCTCTCATTCCATATCCTACTAACCTCTTTTCCATGAGTTAGCAGAGAAGTGGGATTTGCATCCACAACAAAGTGAGAGAACTCATAGGCTTTTGCATGATGGTTTGCAAGGCCTTTAGCAATGAGTTTCCGAGATGAAAGTTCTATTATCTCAACATAATTTGGGATGAAATATACTCTCTTAGGCACTCATGTATGTTTCCTCTAATAGACACTAAGAATATTTGATGCCAGAGATGGTACATATGAAACATTAGAGAAAAAATCATTTTCAAGATCTATAATACCTTGTCCTTCTGAAATGATGGTGGAGTCATCTTGGCATGTGGATGGGGCTGGATTTTTTGGTCTCCAAGGATGAAAAGGAGTCTTTTTCAGCCATCATGTGGTTCAAATCTCTATATTCAATCAATAGTGCTTTGGAATTTGAAGTGCTTGCCATGAGGGCATGACCTTTTTCGTGCTATGGCTCCCGATCTTGCTGATCTCTCCTCTAAAAGCTTTCTAGAAGATTGATGTGATTTCTCTCAAGGAGAGAGGTAGCTTCATCAAGATTCTTCTTTATGTAGGCATGTTCAAGGTGGAAGCCCTTCCCGCAATAAGAAAACTCGACTTTTTCCTTTCCGTGGTGCCCTTTTCCTTTGTTCTTCCTTGATCCGGAAGACTCATCATGCTACTGATTTTCAACTCTAGGCTTAGGATCATCAAATTTAGTTTTTTGGATTTTTTTGCCGCTTTCCTTTACCCTTCAGATATTTGGGCCCCAAGACATGAAGGGATTGATCACAGTAATATATGATGATCCCCATTTGGACAAGCTTGTCATGTTCACATGTTAGGGCCTCAATGAAGGCATTGAGTGTAGGAATCTTCCATCCATGGGTTGTGAGATTCCCCACACGGAATGTAGAAACAAAAACTGAATAATCAGTACCAATTTTGGATATTATGGTGAGGATGAGCTGATCATCCTCCTTCTCCACTTTGCATTGCTTCAAGAGTAAAACTGTATGCTTGAAATTTGTGAAGAAATCATTCAGAGTCTCAAAGTTGGAGGGTTGGAGAGACATGAGTTCATTTTCAAGCTAGTAAACCCTTAAGTCATCATGCTTTCTGTATAGAGTCTCCAATTTGTCCCATATTTATTTTGGAGTCTTCAATCCCATAAAATAGAAGAGAAGGACCCAGGAAATAGAGAGGCACAAGAAACCGAAGGCTTCATCCTTCTTGTTCAAGAATCTTGATTTTTCTATGGCGGATCTAGGCTCATCTTCAGTGTCCATGGTGACACTAAGAAGTCCTCTGGAGCACAGCTAAATCTCCATATTACCTTTCCATGACTGGAAATTGTATGGAGTCAAGAGATCTACTGAGGAGGCCATGTGGATGTGTTGGAGTGAATGCTTCACCTGTAGAAACCTGAAAATCAAAACAGAAAGGGGAATGTAAGGTTGGAAAACCTGCACATTTTAGGCTTTCACCACACCCAACATAGTCAATGAAGCAAGCTTGATCAACAAGTTATTTACTTGGGGCATTAAGTGGTAAGCCTTGGCTTCTAGTGCAGTGCTGGATTTTTGAGATATTGCTCAAATTTCATGCATAAATGTATCAAAAAGATTGTTTTTGAGAGATAGAGCTTCGTCCCACCGTAAGCTCTAATACCATATTAATCTTTTCTATTGATCTAGGAACAAGGAATCAATCTCATCAAAGATTAATCAACAAATAACTCATGAAATGGTGTAATCGGTCTATAGGAATAGTAGTTGCTTTGTATTCACATAAAGAATGAATGATTACAATTACAATGTCATGCTACAAGCATGAATGAAGAGACAATTCGAATTGCTTAGGAGGTCATTTGAATTGAATGAGTGAGTCTAGCTTAACTGACTATAAGCCATGGTCCACACTTAGTTAACCACTTATCAAAACACCAATTGACTCAAATAACCCTAACTGAAGTCAGAGTGCAATAAATGACTGAATCTCAACTAAAAGAGATCAGACACATGTCACAGCTCACCAACCATCAAGTGGTAGCGCTACACTGACTCCAATGAACCCCAATGAGGTTAACTGAAGTTGAACTACACATCAAAAGTTGGTGGAGGCGTTCCTATTGACTCCAGTTCATTAAATAATCATTAAATAATATATTTAATGAGAGGAGGTGCCTTAACTGACCTGCTTAACTAATTGTAACCACAAGTTAGCAATTAGGTGCATTAATATCACTCAGGTCACCCCTGGAGTGCTAAGTTATCCTCCTCGAATGTAGGAGAAGGCTAAGTTAGCCTCCTTGGCTGAAGGTAGGTGTGGGTGAGACTAGATGATGACATTTAATGCTCCACTACTGTCAATTAATGTCAATAATACTTAGGATAGTGGTTTAACTAGGCTAATTTGACCAAAAAGAGTGTGTATGGTGGTAAATGTCTTGAATAGTTATGCCCAACATGAACATGCTCGATAACATCAGGCTTGGATGATATGTCAACCGGGTTCGTCTGAGTAATGTTGCAAAGTTTTCCTTCAGAATCTGTATCTTGGAACAATATAGGACTTTGTGGAACGTTGACAATATCAGTAGGAAACAAAGATACAAAATCAGGGCTAACCGAATTGGTGTTGGGGAGGAACATGGATCTATGATGGTGATCCTCCCAAATGGGATCATTTGTATTCATGATCTCTATAATGGACTCATTGGATGGAAAAGTATCAGAGATATGGTCTAGAACTGGAAGAGAAGGTTCTAAATAGCACAGTAAATGGTAAGGGTCCGAAACCACTAGATGAAGGTCATCAGTGTGATCATCAGAAAAGGTTTGAATGGTGTCATACATAGCTTCGTGTGGACTCAACAAGGTGGAATTAACAACATTTTTTCCCCTAGGTTCATAATCAAATGAGGATATCATATGGACTATTGCGGTATCAGTGTTAAGTGGAGTGGATGGAAAAATCCCCATAAGGGATGAATCCTTCAACATGCCTACCCCAATCGACTGGTAAGGAAAAGGGGACTGGCCTAACATGGGGATGTTATTAGCCAAGGAGGAAGTAACATCCGACATAGAGAAATCAAGCTGATCAATAGTAACAATTCTCCCTAGATGTGGGAATTGGATTGTTCGAAACACTATTGAGGCAACAACAGTCATGGCATAGAACCAATTCCTTCCTAGAAGGAGGTTGTAGTCTAAAGGGGCATCTACCACTTCTACTTGGATGGAAACTATTTTTCTCCCCAGCTTGACCACTAGGGATGATATGAGACCATGGGGTTGGAAACCCCATTCATCAAAGGCTTTAAGGGTCGTAGGTGATGTGGCAAGCTCAGGAGAGCCAAGAGCTTTCCAACTAGTTAGAGATAACATCGAGGTCAAAGCTCCTTCATCTACTACTGTTCGAAAGACTTTCTTTCCCACTAATTTCCTAATGATCTGAAAAGCAAGTTTATGCGGTAATCTAGGTTTGTAGTTCTCAAAACTGAAATGAATCAAGTTAGTGTTATCCGAGTCTAAAGCTGCTAATGCAGTCAACAAGTTCTTGCGCTGTATGGGGAAACTTTGGAGCACCTCTAGGGTAGACATCGCACAAGGTTCCTGAGCAAGATCTTCAACTACATTATAAAATTGAGCAGTTCGGTCATTGGGATTAAATATAGACTTCTGAAGAGTACTCTTAGGTGGGTGAAAAATCATGTTGAGAGTAGGATTCTCGATAGATAAGGGGACAGTAGATGAGGATTCTGGAGAACTAGTAGAGGGAACTTTCCCTGAAGGAGATTGATCTTCTTTCTTATCTACGAGTTTATCATAGTTCTGACTTCGAGTTTGTAGATGGGTGGTATCTGAGGACATCATATGAATTTCCTCTAACGAACTAGAGTTACCCTGATTAGACATATGGTCTATCAGTTGTTGTTGAGAGGGAAAAGGATCTGTAAGTACTGCAGGTGCAATATTGGACTTCAAAAACTGGGATATTTCATCCCGATGAGGACACTCCTTTGAAAAGTGGTCACCACCACATAGCAAATAGGGATATTTTTCCTTCCTTTTCCCTTTATTGTTATCACTGTTGGTTTCTAGGTTTTTTATTTCTATTTTTACCTTTCTTTTTATTACCCGAGGTTTGAGTACTTTGAATAGAATTGACCTCGGTGGAAACCTTGGGAGTCGAAGGAGTAGGGGTGGTAGTTTGGTTTTTCTTGTCAGGTTTTGTTGTCGATGGGGACTGGATTGAACCACCAATCCCATCAATAGGTACTTCTGCTAGTGGCTTGGCATGATCAGTACTGGGGCGAGGAGCTTGAGGAATCAGGTCATAAAGAGTTCCAGACTGGGAATATACCAAGTCTAGGTACTGAGCGTGAATAATCGTCTACTCTTCAGTAATGACACCTCCCATAGCCACATCTTAGGAAATAGGAGGAAACAAGGATTTAGTGAACCAATCAGCTAGTAACTGATCCAGGATAGGGGCCTTAATAAGCCTTCTCCTCCTTCTCCACTCATGAATGTGATCGAAAATGTGGGTGGAGGTGTTCTTCTGTAGAGAAGTTAAAATATCAGTGCTCATTTCATAATGAATAGGGAGATGAAAGTGTGTAAGAAACATGGTTTCCAATGAACCAAAATACACAAATGAATGTTGTGGAAGTTCAATGTACCACTTCACGGCTGTACCGGTCAAAGTTTGCTGAAAGAGTCATAACCAAATGGAGTCATCCATGAGGGAGTTTGAAGAACACCATAAATGGAATGTCATAAAATGGTTCTTCGGATCTTCTCCCTTCTTCCCATCGAATTTAGGAATGTCCGATGGTAACTTTACCGGAATGGGAGGCCATGAGGGATTATGTTGAATGGGGTCATTGATCAACTTGGACAAATCAGGTAAGTCCAAAGTTGCTAGGAAAGGTAATTGCCATTTGGGATGCACATACTGGTAATATTGATATGACATATAATTACCAGTAGGACCATAAGTAGACTAATAGATAGGTTGTTGTGACGAAGAACTACTAGAAGATCCACCCACAGGGGGTTGATTTCAGGGATTAGGACTTCTAAGACCACCAGGGCCATCGGGACCACCAGGGCTACCAGGACTACTAGGACCACCAGGACCACTAGGAGGTGGACCACTAGACCCTCCGGAGCCCCCAGGAGGTGGTAATCCTCTAGAGCCACTGGAATGACTAGGAGGAGGGCCACTAGACCCTCTTGGGCCAAAAGGAGGAAAGCCACCAGGTCCCCCAGGGCCACTAGAACCACAAGGACTGTAAGGAGGAAAATTTCCAGATCCTCCGGGACCATTAGGTTCCCCAGGGGGAGGACCTCCATAAGGGGGTCCTCCAGCACCTCCCACAGTATGTATGGGTATCCCCCTCATAGCTAGCATGTAAGACCAGTTGGGTTTCCCCCATGGCGTAAAAGTGTTACTAGGGTATGGAATTCCAGCATAAGGCATTCCTGTAGGATTGGGTAGATGATTACCTATAGGTATTTGATAACCATAACCTCCAGAAGACTGAACGATTACAAGTTGTGCCCCCAAGGGCTGACCTGAATTGGATGGGGGATTAACCACATTAGTATGGGTGGGAGGGACATAAACTGTAGATGGTTCTATGTTAGAGGTCTGCCCTTGAATAGGTACAATTCCAGTGTCAAATAACGTAGGTCATGCCGGGGGTTGCTCCCCGGCACTAGAAGGTAATGGAGAAACAAGAATTGAATATTGGGCCCCAGGTGTAGAAGACCTGGGAGGATTAGGATTAGACATAACATGAGAGGTGATAGGGGTGGTAACTTGACCTGGGTTGTGGTTTGTTATTGGATGATCCATAATCGGTTCAATGGGTCTCATAGAATTGACCATTGAACAATATCCCACATGAAGAGATGTGGAACGTGCTGGTGTCTATCCTAATAGGTCATCGATCTGCTTGTCAATCTCCTATGCATAGAGAATGGTAGCACGATATTTCCTACGTTCTTCTTCATCTTTAGAATAGTTTACACGGATGCCAAATGAGGCAATGGCCTATCCTATAGGTGTCTCCCAAAATGGATCATTGGGACCAAAATGCAGACGGGTTGTATCGTCAACATGACCTTCTGTGGGAGAATGGAATGATGTATTTCCCTGGGAAGGTTGTTGGACCAAGGGAGGTGAGTGTGAAGAATATGGTACTCCACTTTCCGCAACCACATTGTCTTCCACTTGGGAGGTGGTAGCAGCTCCTTGGTCAATAGCTTCCATTGGATTATCTCCTGAACCAAGAATAAAATCAGGTGTGGCAAGCCCCATACTCTTCTGGACTATCTTAAATCAGCCAGTTTGTACAGTTCCTATCTAACCTAGGGTCTGAAAATCTAGAAAACACACCAAAAAACTCCCCTGCACAAGCTATAGGTCAAAACAAGCAGACTCAAAATGATAGGAGGAGTTCAAAAGGTTAGGTCTCTCACTAGGATTGTCAAGAAGGTGCCACTCATGATATACCTCGAGGGTACATGTGTAATAATCTCCCTGAATGTTGTTTTCAGTGTATGGCTTCGAACAAGATGTCCAAAGGTATTTTCTCATATAGATAAGGTATCCTAGTGGGGTCTCCCGATATACTCAAGGTACATGGGAGCTCAAATCGGTAGTAGTGCTGTCTAATGCATAACCGTACACAAGGGGACTTCCGATACACAATCGAGTACATGAAGTACCTTTCTATATACCTCAAGGGTACATGAAAGGCCGTTCGATATACTGATGGTACGTGGAAGAGCCGCTCAAGTCCCATAATGTAATGCTGAAAAATAACGACAGCTCCTACGCTTAACGATGCTCGAACACGTCTCTAGCCTATCACTTAATTTACTAAGTAAATTATAACCTACAACTATCATTAAATTTAACTTGTATAGTTAAGTGAATGCATGATGTTTTGACAGAAAAGTAAAACCATGCAATATGCTTGTGCAAAATGTTCACTTTACTGTTCAGTATGCCTACTTAGAGGAGGGAAAGAGAGTGTTTTCTTTTTGTTTTAAAACCAACAATACTTCCAAACAACAATCATGAACATCAAAAACAAAGACAAGCAACAACTTTTCCAAATTGATTTCTTCTTTATAAAAGCAAATGAGAAGGGGAAGAATCTCTTTTCCTAAAATAAAAACAAGAAGCACACCTATATGCAAATGCACTCTATTTTTTCAATTTTTCAAAACATAAGCAAATCTAACTTAAAACTACCATTTTTTTATTTTGATCGAGAAATTTCTAAATGTATGAGAGATGAAAGATCATGAAGGTCCTGAAAGCTTGTAAATCCAATTAGAAAACCAATGTCCAACGCTCAATGATGATATCCTAGTCTCATTCAAAAATTATCTTTTTTAAAGGAAGGAAAAAGAAGTTTACTATGCAAATAAGAAATGAAACCTAGAAGTTAATCTAGTGTTCTTCTTTTAGTCTATGAAACAGAAACAAAAAGAGATTTTAATAACACCCTAATCTTTTTAGAAAATAAGAAATCCTTTCGTAAACACAACCAACAAGCATAGAAGCAGATGAACAATCAAAATACCTAATCAAACTTTTGAAATTCCACTCAAATCAATCTTAAACCATAAAATTATCAAGCCACAAACATCAAATTCAGTAACATAAGTATGATAAGCAGAATTGAAAGCAACAAAATCAAAATTTTTGCAAAGAAAAATGAGGGAAAAAGGCTTTGGAATGATGCCTACCTGGCACCGCTCTTCTCAGGTGTTGACAGAGCATTTCCTACATAGCACCGCTTCTCGCCAATAGGTTACAGGTGGTGGCACAACGTACTACCCAATTTGTTCAGGCAGTGGCACCGCGTACTGCCCACTTTGTTTAAGCAGTGGCACCGCTTCTCGTACACATCATAGGTGTGGTTCCCTATAGATGACCAAAACACAAGAAGAACGATGGATCAAGTGAGAAAACGATTAGATTAGGGAAAATACTATTTAATTGAGTATGAAAACATAGCATAAAAGATCGAAATAACTTAGATCTAAACATATATGGAAGTTTCAAACCCAAATGAAGCAAGTTATACAGTAGATCTGACTGAAGAGAGTTGAAGAAGAAGGAGCCTAGATTTGGACAAGAGTTGCAGATTGAGGAAAATCAGAACAACTGATATAACTATTTCCTAGCAGAGTCACTAGATTTGTTAGCTGGAATATTTCACCTCCTATGGACAACAAAGTGTTCCACTAGTCTGAATGGTTTATATCCAGATCAAATAGAAGACAGAGGTTGAAGACTCTCCCTAGACGCCGTAGATACCTAGAATGTAATGCTTTGATCGTTACCCTGTGTACCTGCAGTAAGATTCAACACGCAAACATATCAAAACCATGAGAATATAATCTACTAATCTATGTTAGTGACTAAGGAATCTAACAACATACATGTGAAATCATATAACAACAATATATGTGGGATAGAAATCAACTTGCATTAAAGAAATATGAAGAAGTTTACAACCAAGTCTTAGTGTTGACATGCATCTCCATGAAACCAAGAATTATCATCCCCAAAATCTCCAACTCTAGCTCTCTATACTCTCCCAAATGAACTTGGGCCAAGTGATCAATCCAACAGCATAACAATACCTTAAGAGTTCTCCCCCTCATCCATGGCCATAAGCTTGTATTTATAAGTCTTAATGGATAGGGTAGGTTGAGAGATTAGTGGGTGAGGTGGCCTCTAAGATCCTAATATGAGAGATCTTGAGCTAAACTAACCCACAACAGTAGGGATAAGGGAGGACATGAGGCTTATCATCTAGAAGCCTCGAGAAACTTCTCTTTTTCCCTTTTTACCCAGGGTACCGCATTTCTCCTTCAATGAAAGAGCGGTTATGGTGATAACCGCTTATGGACCATGGGCCATAAGTGGTGGCACCACTTGTGGGCAACAGGGGATGGGCGGTGCGAACAAGGGTACCCCTTCTGGAAAAAGGGGCAAGCGCAGTGCTGGGAATTTTCATAGAAGATTGATGATAACCATGATTTTCCACTCCAAGAGCTGGGATTCAGGGCAAGTAGGCATGTCAAAGTTCTTATCACATGATGGTGATAGGATTTTGGTATAACAGTTTCAACCTCTTTTCCTTAGATGTGGGATCCATACCTCACAAGCATGAAGGATAGAAGGTGCCAGTAGGTTATAATAGGTGGATCTTAGTTCTCATATATTAAAAATGTAGATGGAGTATCTTAGAAATAGTTGTTGCTCATCTTCAACTTTGTTTCTATTGCATAATTCACATATGTTGTTTTCCTAAGATGCTTTAAGAGTGGCCTGTCTTCTGTCTCACTATAAAATTTGTGATCTGGTCCTCATCCTATTGATATTATTTTTGTTATTCCAACTAATTTTTTATTTATATGGTATGGTGGTTGAAGTTCTGGATTGAGATTAGATAATAACAATTTTCTTGTCTTGTGGAGAAATTATGCATTCAACAAAAATTCCTTGGATTTGTCTTTTGGTAGTATTTTTCCATTAGATCTAGTGGAAATTTGGAGATTCTCGAATTGAATGCCCATCTGATGCTATCATCTGGCCACCTTGTGTACTGTGATTTTGAAATAACATTTTTCTAGTATTCCTAGTTGAAAAAATATATGGTCAAAAGATGTGTAGGTGTCCAAAGACAATTCCATAGGATATTATTCAAGTTGAGTTTGTGGCACATCCTATGCATCTCAAGTCTATTTTAAGATTTTTTTCCTTTCTCCATAGAGTCAGATCTCTTGGAGACTTAGCTTCAAGATGAGACCAATATCCTTTCCTAACACTTTGTTCCTATGAGGAGATTGATTCTACTTTTGCAGACCTACATCGTAGAGGAAAATGATTCGAATTCTTTGGGGCATCTTTTCTCCTTTGTTCTGTTGATCCAAACATTAAAATCTGTTATTTTTCCTACTTGGTTTTTGAAAATATCAGCTAGGCATTGATATTGTTGCCATTCTTCAGGATGATCTATTTCTATGTTACAAAATAGTGAAATCTAAATTTGTGATTTCATTTTTTCTTTTGGAGTAGTTACTTGTTTCACTCTTTTCTAAGAAATTTGATTCGTTCAAAATCCTTAGTAAGTGAGTGCATGCAAAGGTACAACTAAAAGAGGAATTATTTTCCATGCATTGAATACATTTAAAGTTAATCTACAACTCTTATGAATGAATATAAATAGTTGGATTCATATTTTTATACCCAACATGCTTCTTATGAATGAATATAAATAGTTAGATTCATATAAATAGTTGAATAGTGATGCAGGACACGTTGGACCATTCTTTGTATAAGGTTTTATTTAGGCTTACAAAAATCAATATATACTCTAGAGTGAGTTGTGCATTCCTGAATAACAAAATTGGCTTCTTGTTTCAGTCAGTGTTTGTCATTTATTCTCTCATCATTTCTTCGAAACAACTTCAGTAGCTTGATTGTCATCCTCTTGATTAGGTAAGTGATATTGTACTACCTTTGGCTGTTTGCTCTAAATTATTTGTGTTTTGCACTGCCACTTTGTATTGATTCTAGTTTGTGTTCTGTTTTATCATATTTTTTTACAGGAAACACACAATACTCCAATGGGAAACCAATGTTTCAAGTAGGAAAGACCAAGGTTGGAGATAAAGTTAACGGAATTGTTAATTAACATCTTCTCGATTGCGGTAGGTTAGAATGTCCTACTTTTAGTATATTGTCAGTATTATGTTTGAATGGATAGTTTGTATAAAATCATCTGTCTTTGTTTACAAAAATGTTGAGTAGTGTCATGTCCAAGGATTATATGAAAATTTACAGAAGAGATACTAATGGAAGTATTTGTTTGTAGGTTTCCATTGTCATTGTTGCAGTTCCATAAGCACTTTGATTGGTAGTCACCTTGACGTATGAGTTAATTGTAGAATTTTTTCTAGATTTAGCTTATTCAGATTAATATCTAGTGACTATATATGATTTATTTGATAGTGGGGTTTCACTTCTTAACATGTTTTCTTGTCATTTTATTGATAGTTTAGCTTATTCAATGAAGAAGATGATGGAAGACAAGGCTTTGGTTAGTATCTGATTCACAATAATTCATTGCTATGGATGGATGGGTGATTGGTCTTTCAACATATAAAAATTCACCCCATTCCAAGTACAAAGGTTGTTAGCATGTGAGACTATGGGTTCTACTACAAAACTTTGTAGTGACAAAACATTGACACTGACCTTCAATCAGGTTGGCCTTTCTCATTAGTTTATACCTATGGGAATGATTCCTTCTTATAAGAGTGATGGGCTATGATAAAACATGGAATTTCCCAATTGTTATATGATTCAACATTCTTGTTGTTAATTGCATGTGAAGCTTAACCTTGTTACATAACACATCAGATTTGGTTTGCAGATGACAGTTGTTAGGGCATGGGTTGTTGGCAGGCTCAGGAACCCACAGGACAGTTCAAAAAGTTTCCCTTCTATTGTATATTCCCTTCTTATTGAGGGTATCTCCCAGAATACCACGGTAGTGTTTTTAAACCTGAGCTAAAACATTAGAATTTTTCCAAGTACATGAGTATGAATAGAAACTTGGAAATAAATGTCCAATCGCTCAATTCAAGTGTTTTGTATAGGAAAAGAAAAATCAATTGGAGGCCAAGATATTGAAAATTATAAATAATTTGCATCATTGTTTTGGTACTTTACAGTTCATTGTTTTTCTACTGATATTTTTTAATTGGATTTTGCAGGAGTAAACTTAACTAAGTGGGACATTGAGTATGAAGAGCCTGTTGCTGAGGCTTTGCCATTGAGTATGAAGAGCTTGTTGTCGAGGCTTTCAAGCTGCTAAGTATGGGTTAATTGAAGTTGTTGTGGGATCTAAGTATGGTTTAGCAACCAAGTACAAGCGGGATGGTTTAGCCATTGCAATATTTTTAAAAGTCGTCGATGTACTAGATGATTTTTATGTAAAGTTATATAAAGATAGTTTTTGAGAAAACTCATATTTATTGTAATACTTGAAATTTCATATAATATAATTTGTGCGGTTTAAAACTTATATGGTTGTACTTTATATTATTTATAAGTGTTTTAATTAACAAATTAACATGACATTGCATAATTCACATGTGTATTAGATGATGATAAATCATGTATGATTATTTTTTTAATTTAAACATAATATCATATTAAAAATTGATATTGATTAATAATGGACACCATTAAAACTATTAAAATATAATAACCACATAAAACGACAAAAAATGACTAACTTAGTGACCAATAAATGAGATTAACGACCAAAATTTGCATATAACATGGCCAAAACATGATAGATATGTGACGAAACAGTGAGATATAGATGACTAAAAAAATGACCAAAATTCGCATATCAATGACCAGAACGTAGTTTTGGTGGCTAATTTACAATCTTTTTTTACACAACCAAATTGGTCATATTCTAGTTTGTCATGTGGTCATTAATTTGGTCATAAATGTGGTCATATATTTGGTCATTGATTCAATTATATGATCAAATTAATGACCAAATTAATGACCAACATACAAGCTATAAATGACCAAAATAAAAATGACCAATTTTGGTCGCGTAATAAAAGACCGTAAATTAGCCACCAGTGATCGCCAAACCAAAAGTGGTCATTGATATGCTGATTTTGGTAATTTTTTTGGTCACTAATCTCTGATTTTCCACTAGTGACTGGACCAACTGTGTGTGCTAACTAAGAGGTAACATCTGTGGAAATTGAACCCAGTGATAGATTAATTTTACTCACAACAATTATCAATTGAACATGCAAAATCACTCACAAAAGAGACTGAATAATGAGCTGAACACTAAACTGTATTGAATAAGTGTACAATAGCCAAACCTGTAACATAATAGGTTGCTTCATTAAATAATTACATAATGGATTCTAATGCATGAGGAACAATTCGAATCTAGCATAAATCAGGCTTACTAAAATTAAGCAAATCCCCCATAGGTGCAAAAAGCTAATCCCAAATCAGTCATGGAGCTCATGAATTGGAAAAAGCGCTTAGGAAATATAAAGAGTGATGGAATGACAACTCATACATGCTTTTACAAGGAAAAAAGAGTGGAGGATGAAGAGGATAAAAAACTAGTTCACCTCACCTAGTCAAACTCTCCCTATTGCCTTAAAGCACTGAAAAAGCAGGCAATAAAGCAAAAAACGAAGAAGGGCACCTAGGAGACCACGAATAAAATAGAATTGATACCTAGAGGTTTCTCAAGCACTACATGGGTCAAATTAGGCAAGTTGGACCACTATGGATAGGTAATTGATAACTTGCATAAGGTGGGACACATGAACTAGGCAAATAAGACAAAAATAATTAAATTAATGTCTAAGGTAGCTAACTATGGGTTGATTATTCTAACACCCCCCCTTAAGCATGAATTATGAGTAATATATTAGAAAAATATAGGGCCTAGAAACAAGGCTTAGTCACCCTTTACATAATGCATGTCCATACAACCAAGGAAAGAGGCAAAAACCACATGGGAAAATCCTCCCTTAAACATGGACTGTAAAACAAAATTTGGAAATCTTGTCTTCACTCATGCTTCATAGCATGATCAGAAATCCCCAGCAATGATTTGATATTGTTGAAGGTCTTCTCACAAAATGCTTTGTTGAAGATATCAGCTACTTGTTCTGAATATGAACAGAAGAGTAGGTGAATGGTGCCATCATGCACAAGCTCTCTGATGTAGTGCATATGGATCTCAATGTGTTTGGTTCTCTACTTCTGAACTGGATCTTTGTAGATTCGAATGGTACTTTGGTTATCACAGTATATGGTAGTTGAGTAGTCTGATTCAAAGCCACACTCTCCAAGTAATCCCTGCAACCATAAACATTGAGTTGCTGCATTAACAACTCCTCTGTACTCTGCTTCTGTAGATGAGAGTGCAATGGCACTCTGTTTCTTGCTTGACCAGCTGATTGGCCCTTCTGCAAGAATGAACACATATCCTGATGTGGACTTTCTTTCTGTGCTATCACCTGCCCAATCACTGTCAGTAAATACAATCAAATCAAGATCAGATTTTGCTTTATAGAAGATCCCATGTGTCCTTGTTCCCTGAACAAAGTTAAGGATCCTTTTGGCTGCTTTCCAATGGATCTCATGAGGCTGATACATGTATCTAGAAGCCACACTTACTGCATAATAAATATCAGGTCTAGTATGTGTAAGATACAACAAACATCCAATCAATTGCCTATGCAGTGTATTGTTTACCATAGGGGAAGAATCAGCTTCTTCCAGCTTCACTCCTGAAAGGAAAGGAGTCTTGCTTGGTTTGCAGTCCTTCATTTTGAATTTGTTCAGAAAGTCCAAGGCATATTTGGACTGGTGCACCTTGATTTCAGCTTTGGTTTGAGCAATCTCAAGCCCCAAAAATTGACTTAAGAGCCCCAAATTTGTCATGGAGAAGGCTTGGTTCATTGCACCCTTTAAGGAAGCAATCTCATCCTTTGAGCTTCCTGTAATGAGGGGGTCATCAACATATAACAAAATGATCATTAATGAACCATTAATTAACTTCAAATAGACATTTGGATCTGATTTGCACCGAACAAAATTCAGTGATAGCAAGAAGCTATCGATCTTGGCATACCAATCCCTAGGGGCTTGCTTTAGCCCATACAATGACTTTCTCAACCTGCACACAAGAGAAGGGTTAGTAGAAAAACCTTGAGGCTTCTGCATATAAATCTCTTCAGTGAGATCTCCATTTAGGAAGGCACATTTTACATCCATGTGATGTACCTCCCATTGCTTTGAGGCTACAATGGCTAGGGCTAGCCTGATGGAATCCATCTTTGCTACTGGGGAAAAGGTCTCATTGTAATCTATCCCATGAACCTATGAGTAGCCATTGGCTAATAATATAGCCTTGTACTTTAGTGGTGAACTATCAGCAGAAAATTTGGTCTTGTAGACCCACTTACACTGAACTAACTTCCTCCCTGGGGGAAGATCCACTAGCTCCCATGTGTTGCTCTTCTGGAGTGAGCTGAACTCTTCCTTCATGGAAGCTTTCCATATTGGATCTCCTACTGCTTCTTAATATGTTTGAGGATTAGATTCCACCAACAAGTATCATTTCTCAGCAAACATAGGATCCTTCATGCACAGACCACTCTCAAATTGAGATCTAGTCCTCCTTGGGTCATTGGGATCCCCAGCTAGCTCTCCTGCTACATGTAGTGTCTTGGATGCAAATTTTGGCCTTGTAGGGCTGTTAGGGTATGAAATAAACTCATATCCATCAGAAAAATCAGAATCAGCATGTTCAACAAACTCTTCACTTACTTTCAGAGGTTCAGGTGGTGAAGAGGCTTCTCCAACTTCCACTGCTGCAAGGGGTTCTTCTTGAAACTAAACACACCTTTCGATGAAGGCTTTATTTGTGCTCAAATTTATCAGTTTGTACCCTTCTGAATCTTCATAGTATCCAACAAATAGACACTCTTGGATTTGGGGCTGCAAAGCCTTTCTCTTTTCTGTTGGAATTCTAGCCCAAGCCCTTGAGCCAAAAATCCTGAAATGGGTCACATCTGGCTTGTGCCCACTCCATGCTTCGAAAGGAGTCATACCTTCAAGATGTTTATGAGGCACCATATTCTGGATATAGGCTGCATAGTTGATAGCTTCAGCCCAGTACTTTGGTGGCAAATTTTTGGCCTCCATCATGCATGTTGCCATCTCCTTCAGTGATATGTTCTTCCTCTTAGCAACACCATTTTGCTGTGGTGTGTAAGGGATAGAATGTTGCATCTGAATACCTACATCTACACAATAATTAATAAACTCAGACTTGACATACTCACCACCATTTTTAGATCTGAGTACCTTGAGTTTCCTCCCAGACCGATTTTCAACCAAATCCTTAAAGACTTTGAAGAGGCCAAAAACTTCAGACTTGTGTTTCAGAAAGTAAACACAGCAATACCTGGAAAAGTCATCAATGAAAGTAAATGCATATTTGGCCTGAATCATGGAAATATGAGGGAATGTTCCAGCAACATCACTGTGGATCAACTCAAGGGGTGCAGAGGTTCTCTGATGACTAGCTCTCTCAAATTTATGCTCTGGGTGTTTTCCTAGGATACAACCTTGGCAGACTCCTTTGGAAAATTTTATCTTGGGAAACCCTATGACCATCTCTTTTTCACTAAGATCAGAAAGATACTTGTAATTTAGGTGGCCAAATATTTCATGCCAAATCTTGCTTGCTTCATTAGCATGAATCAGAAGAGTAGAGGGGTTTGAGTAGGGTAGGATGTGTGAGAACATGTATACCTTCTGAGCATGATTCGCAACTCCTTTTGCAATGAATTTACCACTTTAGATCTATGTGATCTCAACTTCATCAAGGGAGAATATGACCTTCTTTGGAGACCCAGTGTGAGTCATCTGGTACACTGAAAAGAGGTTGGAGCCAAGACCAGGAACATACAACACATTGCTAAACTGACCATGATCAAGATCAATCCTCCCTTTGCCCAAAATTTCAGTGAGAGAGTCATCTCCCAGTACTATAGGTGGTCCCTTCGACATGTCAAGTGCAGAGAATGCCTCCTTGGTCGAAACCATGTGTCTAGAAGCTCCAGAATCAATGATAAAACTGGGTGAGCTTGATGTGCCAGCAACCAATGCATGAACTCTCTCTCTGTCATCTGAACTTGATCCTCCTTCTCTCTTCTTTGAGCTATCTGGAAGGGAGATGCCATTCTTCTCTAGGATTTGGGTCAGCATGTCTATTTGGTTCTTCATACAAGAGCTTTTAGTGTGATTTCCCTTATTGTAGTATGTGCACTTGCTCATTTCTCCTTTGTTTTTCTTCTTCTGGTTATTCTTCTTGGAACCTTGTGGCTCCTCTAGAGACTTGTTCTTGTCTCTCTTTTGCTGAGGTGGATTTTTAGCTTTCTTTTTGCTTTTTGAATCCACCCTTGAATCTCCAGCAATCAGAGCTTGATATTTGGATGGTTTTATGGTTCCCATCATCACCAGCTTGTCTTGTTCTTGTGTGAGAGATTCCATGAAATATGCAAGGCTAGGCATCTTCTAGATTCGAACTGTCAGTTTTGTGGCATAGAAGGTCAAAACAAACACTGAATAGTTACGGCCAAGCTTCGAGAGAATGGCCAATACCAGCTGATCATCCTTCTTTTCGATCCCACACTGTTTCAGCTGCAAAACAAGTGCTTTGAACTTGGAGAAATAGAGTTGCAGAGATTCAAAGCTATTGGGACTCAGGGAGATCAGTTCATTTTCGATTTGATGTCCCCTCATTTCATCCGTCTTTCCAAAAATATCAGTAAGCTTCTCCCATACTTCATTCGGTGATGTCAATCCATCAATATGGAAAAGGAGGTCTCTGGAAATACTCAGACACAGGAGACCATAGGCCTCATCCCTCCTATTGTGCCATTTAATCTTCTCTACAGCTACATTGGGCTCTACTTCTGTTGCCATAGTCACCCTGTTGCCATAGTCACCCTGTAGAGGCCTTTCGCTCTCAACAGTATCTCCATCTCTGCTTTCCATTCAAATAAATTGAAGGGAGTCAACATGATATTCTGAGATTGATCCATAGCTTAGAAATTGTCCCGGCTGTCAGTAGAAGGCTCCCAGTCACTGATGTCGAACCTGCAAAACAATTTTGAAGGAGAGAAATCAATCTAAAATGGCTTTGATACCATGTGTAAATTGAACGCAGTGATAGATTAATTTTACTCACAACAATTATCAATTGAACATACAAAATCACTCACAAAAGAGACTGAATAATGAGCTGAACACTAAACTGTATTGAATAAGTGTACAATAGCCAACCCTGTAACATAATAGGTTTCTTCATTAAATAATTACATAAGGGATTTGAATGCATGAGGAGCAATTCAAATCTAGCATAAATTAGGCTTACTAAAATTAAGCAAATCCCCCATAGGTGATGAACACTAAACTGTATTGAATAAGTGTACAATAGCCAACCCTGTAACATAATAGGTTTCTTCATTAAATAATTACATAATGGATTTGAATGCATGAGGAGCAATTCGAATCTAGCATAAAGTAGGCTTACTAAAATTAACCAAATCCCCCATAGGCTCATTTCATCTGTCTTTCCAAAAATATCAATAAGATTCTCCCATACTTCATTCGGTGATGTCAATCCATCAATATGGAAAAGGAGGTCTCTGGAAATACTCAGACACAGGAGACCATAGGCCTCATCCCTCCTATTGTGCCATTTAATCTTCTCTACAGCTGCATTGGGCTCTACTTCTGTTGCCATAGTCACCCTGTAGAGGCCTTTCGCTCTCAACAGTATCTCAATCTCTGCTTTCCATTCAAATAAATTGAAGGGATTCAACATGATCTTCTGAGATTGATCCATAGCTTAGAAATTGTCCCGCCTATCAGTAGAAGGCTCCCAGTCACTGATGTCGAACCTGCAAAAAATTTTTGAAGGAGAGAAATCAATCTAAAATGGCTTTGATACCATGTGTAAATTGAACCCAGTGATAGATTAATTTTACTCACAACAATTCTCAATTGAACATGCAAAATCACTCACAAAAGAGACTGAATAATGAGCTGAACACTAAACTATATTGAATAAGTGTACAATAGCCAACCCTAGTCACCCTGTAGAGGCCTTTCGCTCTCAACAGTATCTCCATCTCTGCTTTCCATTCAAATAAATTGAAGGGATTCAACATGATCTTCTGAGATTGATCCATAGCTTAGAAATTGTCCCGGATGTCAGTAGAAGGCTCCTAGTCACTGATGTCGAACCTGCAAAAAAAATTTGAAGGAGAGAAATCAATCTAAAATGGCTTTGATACCATGTTTAAATTGAACCCGGTGATAGATTAATTTTACTCACAACAATTATCAATTGAACATGCAAAATCACTCACAAAAGAGACTGAATAATGAGCTGAACACTAACTGTATTGAATAAGTGTACAATAGCCAACCCTGTAACATAATAGGTTTCTTCATTAAATAATTACATAAGGGATTTGAATGCATGAGGATCAATTCAAATCTAGCATAAAGTAGGCTTACTAAAATTAAGCAAATCCCCCATAGGTGCAAAAAGTTGATCTCAAATCAGTCATGGAGCTCACGAATTGGAAAAATTGCTTAGGCAAGCTAAAGAGTGATGGAATGACAACTCATACATTATTTTACAAGGAGAAAATATTGGAGGATGAAAAGGACAAAAAACTAGTTCACCTCACCTAGTCAAACTTTCCCTACTGCCTTAAAGCACTGAAAAAGAAGGCAATAAAGCAGAAAAAGCAGAAGGGCGCCTAGGAGACTAGGAATAAAGCAGAATTGATTCCTTGAGGTTTCCCAAGCACTACATGGGTCAAATTAGGCAATTTGGACCACTATGGATAGGTAATTGACAACTTGCATAAGGTGGGACACATGAACTAGGCAAATAAGACAAAAATAATTAAATTAATGTCTAAGGTAGCTAACTATGGGTTGATTATTCTAACAACATCGCCTCCCCTCCTCAGGATTTGGTGTGACATAGAATGATAGATTATAACTAATATCTACCTCTTCCCCTTCATATAAATACCTAGTTTAAGGGCCATAGCACCGTTCTCCATAGCCCAATAGAAAATTCAATCTCAAATTCAAGGGGGTGAAATGAAATGGCTCATTCTATAATGGCATAAAACATGGAATGATACAATGGAAGCACTAGCAGTTGAAGATGTTGATCTTATTAATGATTCACTAGATGCATCTAAAAGCATCTAAGCCTTACCACTAAGTAGATACACTAATACCACCCACACTTAAGGGAGATACATAGGTACCAGAAGTAGAGATACCGTCAAAGGTGAGCCCTTAAGATCCCTCTCGTCCAAAGTATATTGACCTAGACTGAAACGTAGTCCAATTATACCACCTAACATAGGATTTACTTAGAGAATGCATCAAACTATCAATCACAAGTGGAAAAAATATGACCTATCATCATAAATAAGCTAGCACCCCAGTTTATAGTTAAGGGAGGAACTGAAGATGAAACACTATCAACAAACAGAGAGATACAGTAATCAAATCAAGAATCATTGGTAGCAGAGAATTGGCACATCATCTTGTGCATGAATCGTGGATGGGAAAAGCACAATAGGAAAGCAACTCTTTAGAGTAGAAGGAGGAATGCTGAACGAAAGTAATAAGGAACGGTGGACAACAGGGAAAAAATTGAATGAAGCCAGGATCTGACTCTCATTTTTCTGTTATTAATCTATGGACCAATAAATCTATAGCTGATAACCTTAAACCAAAAATTGACTAAGTAAATGACCTAGTGCCAGTTGGAAATGACCGAGCCATTCTAGTTCCAGCTGTTCCAGCAGCTAAGGTAGCATTAGGAAAGGTGGTATATGCAGAATAGGTAATGGATCACCTAGCATCCTTTCTATATCCATATCAAATAGTTTATTACCTTGCAAAAGAAAAGGGAGCATATGAGTAAACAGAAGGAGAGACATTAGCAACTTCCCCCATTTATTCACTTTTTTAAGAACTTTTTAACCCGATCCTTTCATATCCATCACACCCAAATCCAAATATAAATAGTTAATAGTAAATACTAGTAGACCCTTCAATTGCATATTTATACTAAAGACTAGAATTCAATAAATTTGCTTACAGACCCTTCGAGGGAAATCGCCCTAGTATTTAGCAGAAGTAACCAGTATGTAGGAAGGTCTTCGGCAAGATTTCATAAAGCTAAAGGGACATATGATCTCTAATCTTTTCTCTTCTTTATGGGAGACCGTCATTTTTCACCATGAGCTAGGAGACTTTCTTCCATGGTTATGTTTTAAGTTTCCTTCCTTAGCACTCACCATCAAGAAAATTATAAGGAATTCTTCATTCACTCTAAACTACACATCGCTAAATAGTGAAGTTCCCTCTAAAGGTGGAAGCGTAGAAGTGTGAGAGGTTTTCTCCTCGATAAAGAAAGTATTTGTTGCTGACTCGATTTTCTTTTTCCAAGGATATCAATTTTCTACTGAGAGGAAAGTGGCACGAGGAATGTGCAAATGAGCACTATATAAAAAATCCAAGGTTGTAATTGCTAAGGTAAGAAACACCATATTTATTAATGGTGGTATACTACACACAGTATTATATATAAGTCCTTCAATTACTGAACATATATGAGACTTGGTTGAGTGCACTAATGTCTATCCCTTTGTTAATCCACCAACTACCATGCCCAGTGCCTGCAAAGGGTGATTAATAGAGATGGTCCAGCTCTCCTGGGTGGGAATAATAGAAGCATGCCAATCCTATCGGATCGATATCAAGAATCTTTTCCATCCGAAGTAGGTGATATATATATTTTAGGGTTTTTTCAGTCAGTTGTCGATGTCAGTAGAAGCACCACTTCAACAATGGGTTTTGTATTTCATTAGTGATATAAACCTAAATTATTTTGGTCAGCATAAATGGATTTTGACTGCAACTGATTACTTTACCGAATGTATTGAATCCATACATACTAGAAGGGATACTGATGTTGTTATTATGGATTTTCTAGAAAACATATTTTGTCAAGGTTTGGATGTTACAGGAGGCTTGTAACTAATAATGCACAAGCTTTCAAGTCTAATAAAATGATCATTTTCTGTCACACGTATCATATAAGCTTAAATCATTATACTGCATAATATCCTCAAGGGAATGGGATTGCTAAATCCACAAATAAAATTTTGGTAAGGATAATAAAGAAGTTATTGGATGAGAACAAGAGATCTTGGCACACCAAATTGAAGTATGCTTTATGGGTAGACATAATAAGTACTAAAAGAGCCATTGGTATGTCACCTTTTCAGTTGGTATATGGAGCAGAGGTGGTATTTCAAGTGTTCTTGGGTTTTCTTGTAATGAAGCTGCTATAGGAACTGGAGTAAGAACCAAATCATATGTAGAGGAAGATTAATCATATCATTGAATTGAATGAGGTAAGGGAAAAATATTGTGATAAAGTGCAAGTACATAAGAAAAAAATGAAGAAAACCTTTGACAAGAGAGTTAAAGAAGAATATTTTCAGATTGATGATCTAGTTCTGAAGTGGAATTCTAGGAATGAAGATAAACATGAGAAGTTTCATCATTTGTGCAAAGAACCATATATTATTGTTTCTTATAGAGGGGATAATTCTTTTATTCTACTACATCAAAATGGGGTACAACTTAAAGGAGGCCCTGCTAATGGAATATTTTTTAAACATTACTTGTCTTGAGGATGGAGGTAATTTGTTTATTAGTTGTATATATTTATTTTATTTAAATAAGAGTACATATGGAAAATTGAAGGATTTTAATCCTGGAGAGAAGGCCCTAAGATCTCAATATTTGTCATTTTCTTTGATTTATTTACATAAAAAGAAAAAGAAATTAGAATCGTTAGTTTTTGAAGAAATTTTGTACATAGAATGAGATCGGCACTGGTCTATGGGTCCTTTTATACGTTGTAGAGAAAATATTATCCACAGTTGGAGCCAGTTGTTAGAACTATTTTGCTTAGCAATGGATAGAAAGGGGATTAAGGTGAACTAAGGATCTTATAGGTGAAATTTTTGACAATATGAACGAGGAGATGATGAAATGGGTATTAAGTTGAAGACCAAGGTTTTTATTTTCTCATAGAACCTTAGGCTAAGGTTTGTAATAGGATAAAAATAAAGAAATGACGCTTATGGTATATAGTGAAGGTTTCAACGGTGAAGATTGTTAAGCAAAAAGATCTATGACAGGTGGTAGATCCATTGTTTAAAGTTGCAGGGTAAAAGTAAAGTTGGTGATTAGTGGAAAAACTTACGGTCCACTCAGATCGATGATGAAGGAAAAAGGAAGATAAGAGAAAGGAATATGAAGTACAAATAGTTCAACCTGATGGAGAAACAAATATTGAATCTATTGTACATGCTATGTTATTAATGAGTCTAAGAGACTTGGAGATTGTTGGTTTAAAAATTCATAATAAAAACTTAGCTGATGTAGTATTGAAGAAAAAAGAAGAGAGGAACATATTAGAGAACAAAAATAAAGATATTATAGATAAAAATGATAATTTAATGAAACAAATATCTAGACAATTACCAAAGCAGGGAGAAAGACATCTTCTCCGGGATATGATAATAATAGAAGCTGTTAAAATCAGACCATATCTAAATTATATTCAGGAGAAGGAGATGGTAATAAATGTTTCTAAATAGAGTTGTACATCAGTGAAAGAGGAATTAAATAAAAATCCATTGGACACAACCACAAACACTATAAGCTTCTTAAATACTATGTCTGAAGAATATTTGAGGACAATGGGTATGAAGGGTAGAATTACAATGATCACTTGGGTAAGAAAAATGGTATGAAAAAATCAGCACATAGAACCTATGCAGGCCAAGATTGATATAATGCATCATAGAGTAAATATTTTTAAAGGTTCCTTTGCGTCTCTTTTCTAAAAAGTTTTGTCTTCCTTTTGGGAAGAAGATGGAAAACTTTTATCTCAGAAATAGTATGAGGAATTATTGGTCAGATGTAGATTGGATCACTGAAAATTTGAGGACATGAACCATTCTTTGTTAGGGAAAACTATAATTGATAAACTGGAAATGGATTTTGAGTTAATCAATATATTCAGGACAATTTGTACCCAACTGCCACTTATTTCTTATGTAGATAATGTGGAATTGAGAGTGTTGGAAAAAATAAATGGCTATTCTAGAATTTCGATCTGTAGACCAATGGAAGACGATAGAGAAATTTGGAAGGACAAAGTATAAATTGCATCAGTGAATGTTTTATTTGTAAAACTCAAGAAATTTCGAATACAAGTTTATTTTGAATAATGTAATAGATTTTTGAGTAGTTAGTTTGTTAGGAGTCAAGTGACAAGTGTAATAAGAAAGTTAATTTCACCTATTTTTAGTATGTAAATAGTTATAATATCAAGGATAATTTTGATGTATTTCAACAACATTTCTCAATGTAATGAGAGTTGGAACTTGTGAGAAGAACTGATTTTGAAAAAAAGCTTCAAGATTAATAATAGATTGCAGATCCAAGTAGGGTTTGTACCACAGATTCTTGTGTTATTTGTTTATAGTATGTACTTTCTCTCCTTCATGTGAATGTGTTTCCTATTTATCTTTCCATTTTGTCATATTTTCATTCTTGGATAAGAGTATATTGAATCATAATTCATAGGTTTATGCTCTAATTCTTTAATTTCAAGAATTCACACGATTTTTCAACTAAAGTTAATCTTTAATTTAACTTTAGATTCCCATATTAATGGATTGTTTATTACTATTCATTATCACCAAAAACTATCATTTTGAGTGTAAAAGAGTAACTACCTTGCCTATGTTAATAAGTCCATTGCAAAGCACTGTTATTAATTGTTTTTCATGTTTGACTCCATGCCCAATGACCACTTGTTTCAACCATTATTATTATTAAAATTTATTTATCTTCAAATATATCTGCCCTTTGAGTTTATCTACTGATAAATCCCTCTCTGGAAGGAAAGAATCCAAATTTCCTCTTAAATATTGGTTTTTTCGTTACCTTCCAATTATCCTCTCACAACCAATGGTAAGTTTCGAGTGTTAACACTTTCATTGAGCATATGTATGTTCCACTGCTTGGAACTAGTTTTCTTTCCCATGACACTCATTTCATATTTATTGTAATATAAGTACATTTCATTCTTTTTCAAGCTTTATAATATGAAAACTACCAAAAAAAAACACATAAAAATACGGACGGTAAATGATATTTTCCCTATTGGAAGCTGTTGTGTTTCCTACGAACATAGAAATGTTTATGATTTTATTCGTCATGCGTCTGGTTTCTAGCATGAACTTAGGAGCTATACTCATTATTGAAGGATTTATGCACTGATTGGTTCAACTTCCAGTCACTATGGAGCCTATGTTGATTCCTCCTATGTCACAGAGATGTCCCAATATTCACATTGAGTCTATGTGTCCTATGTGTCTTCGTCTACCTCACACTATTGTTCAAAGGAATTATTTAACCTAATTCATCAATTCCTTAGTTATATTGACTCTTCTTGTCAGTCATTCCCAATAGATCATATTTGTAGCTGACCTTGAACTTAGTAGATGATATCTCATGATTCTAATCCATTAGACCTTATTGTTGGTTTCCTCACCTTTGTTTGTATTTTTCATCATTGTATTCTATTCATAGGGTCTCTTTAATCTTCTACTTGCATTCGGTATGCTCAAGAGACAAACATGGTTACATGTTCGTCTACATCTTATTCATCTAAGTTCTTCCAAATTATCTAGTCTTGTTACTGTATGTCATGTTGGTTAATAGGGGATTCATCAATTCCCTCCTTCTAGCGGATTCCATTCCATCAAATTCATATCATTTATTCTAGAATTGGGATCTAGAGTTAGTTGAGTGCCTTTAGAATTGCATCCATGAGTGGCAATTTCTCTCACCATCGACGGATTTAGGAATACATCAATGTACCCTTATTGATGGATTCTTTGATTTTTCAACCTCAACATCTCTATTAACACTTGTTGAATGCTCTTGGTACCTTGACAACCATGTTCTTCATCGATGGGATGTATCATGTATGTTAATGATATACATCAATGACTAGTAATGAGATGACGTTTAATCATGTTCGACCTCAACACATCTATTCACATGATGGGACATGTACCATCGACAGTTTGTGTAGAAGACCTCAAAGTATTGTGGCATTCCATATATGCTACTACCTTTATCATGATAGTTCCTATGGTATTTTAGTTATCATACCATAGCAATGTACCTTATTGTGTACTAGATGTCTTCATTTAGTATGAAGACAAGACTCCACTATGTATTGTGTGTGGTTGTGGCCAATTATGACATATGTCTTTTATGCCTATTCATGGACATTGTACTTACATGTATATAATATTTCTATATGTACTCCAGATCTACATTCGTGTACACATGGTTATCATTGTCTTATGTTGACGAGAGGCTAGTTCTTACACCTAGATTTTCACTACTCCACTTATGGGACTGTTAAAATGTATTATGGTCATCGTGTACCCCTCTCACCTAACACATTAGGGGGAATATGTTATAGCATGATTTTCAACAACTCATGCATCATTCCTTTATGATCTTCCCTTATCCCTATGCATACTCACTACACCCCCTTTACTCACTATAACCTTGATTCTTCAGTTTAACCCTTAAACAAGTCATTTTTGAATACATACGTAGGTCATTAGTTTTATGGCTCATATATACAAATATTGCACCATTAGAACCTGCATACATTGAGTTCTATGCTTAAACAAAAAACAATTGGAATTTTCCTCATCAAGTAACGAATACTTTGATCCTTGGAATGATCCAATTGAACCCTCCATTTCCCATTGGAGGGATATATATTGATACATTGTGAAGGATTGGAGAAGGATAAAATTTGTGAGTAAAGAGACTATAGATTTTTTTATTATCTATTACCATATACTTGAGTCTGCATCCCCTTTTCCTTGTATGGAGGATTAAAGTGGTGGAGGGACTTGGTTTCTTGGTTCTGACAAGGTGTCGGAAAAGGTTTTCACATTATATCTATGTTACATTAATAGAAATATCCATTTCTCATCCAAATTTCATGTGCAATTATTTATATTTATCCATGGGTGTAATTGCTTTATACATATTTAAATGCATTATGCTAGATTGAATACTAACACTTAATATATTTTATGCTTGGAAATATATTTGTGGTTGAGGGAAAATTGTAGGGACATTGTGTTGATTGGGAGGTGAATGACAGTTTCCTTCAAACATTCGGTTGAGGTATGGTTTATATCCCTTATTTGTTATTTCATTTAAGTTATCTAGCATACTTGAGAATGGATATGATTTCTAGTGTCATACTGTCTATTTTGGTCCACCCCAAACCATAGGATATTTTTGTCTGTAAAAACATGACTCTTCAAATGTGAATTATATGTTGCATGTCTATGATTTACCTAAACCTACAAGTACCATTCCTTGACATTAAATTCTTTTATATTTGATGCCCACTCCTCAAGACCATTCTTAAGCTTGATAAATTCCATCCTTTTCGTATGAAATATTGCAGAAATATATTTTACAAAAGATCCAACATGTTGTTGTTTTTCAGACTTTGGTTTAACAGTTAGACAACATAGAAAATTGTTGGATGATAGAATGAACATGATAATGGTCACCTAGAACAATAGCTGGATGAACGCGAAACATTTTAAATGTAGTTCCTAAATTTGGTAAATGTCGTCGATAGATATTTAGCATACATGGTTTAATTTTCACACTTGTGAAAGATATGAAAGGGAAAAGGGGAGATCAAATTGATTACTTCGTATGATTGAATTGATGGAATCTTCTCTTTATTGTTAATGGTTGAAGTATGCTAACAAGATGTCATATAACGTTGCACACATTGATACAATTTCCAATCACATTAAGTTATTACAAGGTTTAGTATCAAATGGAGATATGTTCAACAGTTTGAGAATTCAATGGCACGCATCAACAGAGAATTTTTTCTGAAAAAAGTGACAAGATGTGTGAATTTAAAAGAAGTAACACAAGAACATTCATGTCATTAATATCAACATTAATGATTATGTATTCAGGAAATAATGCATACTCAATTATACAGAAGTGTCTGCAACCTTATAGAAGCTTGGCATAACACAATAGAAATTGAGAAGAATGAAGTTAGGGATATCATCCATTTTCCATTGATGTCAAAGTGGGTGAGAAAAAAAGATATACTATGTACTAGAGATACAAGGTGGAAGGATTCACAGAAAAGTGTTAAATAAGAAATTGTGCAAATGCAAATAAAAGGATTAATGGCATGAATATAGGAGAGAATGTTACACGTAAAAGACAAGATCTCATACTCAAGGGGATAGAAATTTTGATTGGTGTTGGAATTAATTTTAATGGGTTTGATTATTGAAATTTGGTGTTGTCATTGATGTAAATCAAGAAGCATGATGATGTCAAATAAAGAGGAATGAATACTTGGATATCATTGAACTATGGTGTTTTCATTAATGTCAAATATGAATCATGATGATATCAAGAAAGAAGCATGAATACTTGAATCCAGTAAGAAGAAAATATAGATAATATATGTGCAATTCTTAGCAGTGCGCAATACCCACCAAGTGATGGCACTCTAGTGTAGAAGACCCACGAAGTGATGGTGCTTTAGTGCACAAGTCACACATAGTAGTAATGATGCAAAAGTGAAAAATGATGTTAGAATAAGAATATTGATTGAAAGGTAAGGAAGAAGAAGTGTCACCAACTCAAAGTAACCCCAGCTTGTGGAAACGCCTTTTTAGGAAGAATAGTATAAATAGGAGAGAGATGGAAATGTTGAAGCAAGATTGAATATGAATACGATGCAGTATTATACATTTGAAAGCTTCAAATGGTTGGGGTATGAATTTCTTGTTGATATAGAATAAAGATACAACAAATATCTCAGGATGCATAGGACAAAAGAAAGAATGGCAATCTAAAATGTATGAAAATAAATTTTCTGGGGTCTACAAGATAAGGGTTCTCTATGCAAAAATATCAATGCACAAATCTAATTATACGAAGAGAAAATAGCATGCATAAATTCCAAGTAGTAGTCACACAAGAGTATAATAATATGAGGATTAGTTGCATAGATATACATAAGAAGCATTTGGGAAAGTAGCTCAAGGGTAGAAAAGGAATGATTTGAGCAGAAGAAAAATTTCATGGATTACAACTTGAATAAATAGATCACATATCATAGATCGAGGAATCCATTTAGATATCGTAGATTGTAGACATATATATTAGAGTCTTGGAAACAACGCCCGACACCAATCTTTCCTTCCTAAGAGAATAAGTGAAGTATACTTCACTGGAGCTTGATTTACAATGTTGAATGGCTAATCTATAAGCTTGATCTTGGTCTTCAATGGATTCTCCTCATCTCTCTCTATCTAGATTGAATAATAGAATGGAATAGATAAGAGAATGGGAATGTTTGGGGTGCATCACCCAAGGTAGTTGAGGCACATTACTCAGACAAGACACTATGCTTCACTCAAGATAAAATTAATAATGATAAAAGTTATAAAATGGAGTTGTAAGAATTCTTTTATATATCGCATGACTTGTTGAGCAAGTTACCCACTTGCAAACCCTAACACTAATCCATGATTGTTCCCTCTTTCAAGAAATTATCAAGTTTGTGCATAAGGTAATGTTTCCCTGCTTTTCATCCTTCAACATAATTGGAAAATGAGCCCTCGTTGACCAAACATTTCATGATTTATGTCCTACTTATTTTACTGCACTATCCTTCTTTTAAAAATCCCTTTCTTTTCCATTTTTTTGATAGCTTCCATATTTTTATGACATATTTATTTTTCCTTCTTTTTTACTTTTGCAATTTTTCATTCTAGAAAAGTTGGTTTTCCTAATGCGCCCTCCTATCTTGACAACTCATTTCCTTAGGTTATTATTTTTCATAATAATTAATTAATTACATAGCAATAAACCAAGTTAGGAAATTAATCTAATGCATGCTTCTATAGTATTAGTTAATCACAATTCATAGTAAGACTTCATTTAATTCATTTTAACCCCCTAGGAACTTGACATGGTCAACTCTTAATTCCCTTCCAGGAATGGAAGTTATAGTCCTCCCCTCCCAAGCCTGATTATCCTGAAGCATAAGCAATTCAGGGAGTTGCAAAATGTGTTCACAATCCCAAGTGGTATATTCATTGGGAAACCCTTCCCATTGCACCAGTATGATTATAGTCATTCCGCTAATGACCAACCCTTCTTCCAAAAAAATTTCACCTAGTTAAGATAACTGAGTATAATGCCTAGATCCCACTGTTTCCTCTAAAAGGATCCAAATGCTACTGCCACTTTTGAAAATCTATCATTCCAAGAAATTTCAAGGTCCCATTGTCTCAACTGCATCCTCCCAAACATCAGTAACAGAAATAAAAAATCATCAGCACGGAAAATGAAAGTGAGGACTTAACAATCATACCACCACACTGGAAATTAAAAACTCACAATGCAACATTGAACATCTATGAGACATCCCCACCCAACATAAAATTTATTATGTTCCTGATGCACACTAGAAATGAATCTCACAATTTTCTTGCTACAATTACATAGGTGTGAGTCCCATGTCCTAAGATAATTATAGGCATCCTCCAACAACCATATATTCCCATGTTCCTCGCAGAAGATGTAGGATGCATTTGTTAAAAGTCCCTTCGTGTGAGAAAAAACTACACCATCCAAGGTGCATAAATGCAACAAGTACCTACCCATCCATTCCAATGGTGAAAAAATCCTCCAATTTTTAGGTTAGTATGGGAATATTATTGCTTTCTCATGTTCCCATTCCCAATGGCTCAACTCTCTACCACTAGTCATGCAACCACCACTATGAATGAGGGAGTCCAATATAGAAAATTGATGCATTTTATGATGCTAAGAAGGGGTTGGTTCTCTCATAAAATCCCCATGGCTGAGTGTGGTAGCCTCATGCTCCTTACTTGGAACCAAAAGAAGGAATCCCTTCACCCAGTTATCATTCACACATGTTGTAGTTGTAGTAAAAAGTGTGGAGGATTGAAAGTCATGAACGAAATTGAAACTTCACTAATACTCATCCACCAAGAAAGTGGGTGAATACTTGGATCCCTTGATTGTTTCATAATATGTACCACCTTGTTACTCCTCCAAAATTATACAACTTTAACCAAGAGGCATCTTTAAATCTTTCTGAAATAGTGCAAGTGCTTGGTCTCGATTTTGTTTTCTCCCAAACTCTTCAAGCACATGCAAATCAAAATGAACCTCCTATGCATATTTATTACAAGTATATGATGGCTGAAAAATATATCTTTGTGGCTTCAGGTAGGACAATATGAGTAAATGAAAAATACTTATCATAGAAGAAAAAAATTCCTTGAAGAATCTCCATCTTGGCTATGTATTCATCCACCCAACCCATGGATGAATCAAATATTTGTCTTGTTGATTTATGTGAGATGTAATAAGAAAAACTGTTAAAATCTGAGTATCCTCTCCTTATAGGTATATCCTAATGCCTCTCCTCCAATACATGCATGTCAAACAACTCCCTATAGATGGAGGAAAAAGCTTGTCCATCCTTGGACCTTTGTCTTACTGATGTACTTGTCTATAAAATCCATGGACAAATAAGTAAATTTACTTGCTTATTTGAATGTTATGTGTTATTGAATGTATTGTTGCAACAATCCAAATGTTTGGCCAACATATTCTATGCCATCCTCTTTCACCAACACTTGCAAATCTTAACTTTCCTCATGTTTTTCCTCCACATCAAGTTCCTTCATCAGATTCACTATGTCATATTCCATGTGAAAATGACCATATTCCATGTAGGATAGGGTTTGTGATGAGATCAAATACTTTTTAAGTTGATCATTATGTATTATTGATTCTTAAAGGGCCCTCTGTGTGCTCTTTAATGAATTATTGGTGATCTCTAAATTACTAGTGATCCTTTCTGATTCTTCTTCTTCCTTCTTGAGTGGACTATGATACATTTGAGCCACCACGAGGAGATGATCTATGTTAGATAGTAAGTTCATATAGATCTCCTTCATCTTGAACATGCCTTATTTAAATGATAAGAACTCTTCCATAAAGGCTTCAACTTCCAACTCTCCTAATATTTCTAACGTAATATTTTCATCAAGGCATTGATGTCAACAAAGTTGTTCATTCCTGCCATAAGATTCTCTCTGACCTCCTTTAGTGATCCACAAAAATGTTGTGGATCAAAAATAATATCCTCCACCAAATTTTATCCTTCTATGGATGAAACATAATATAATATCACTTGTGGCATGGATCCACAACACATATCTCATTATCAACACATAGGTTAGCATTATAATCCTTTGCAAAATCACTTCCATGGTATGAAATGGAGGGTAACGCTGAGGTTTGCAATGAAATGTGACCTTTGAAAAAAATAGAAATTACATCATATGTTGACATTTCATATTCATCCTCTTCACTGTAGGGACACTATGGTGGCCTTCTCCTCCACCAAATTATTTGGTTCACAACCAAGTGGTGTGGCCTTGTCTTGTTTTTCATTATGAGGATCAATAGGTGACTGTAAGTATGATTTATAATAATATTTTCTATATGACAAAAAATATGTCTCACCACCCTTACATGAGCCAACATCCTTAGAAGTGATATGGAAATCACCCACAAATAAGCTGGATGTGCATTCATCTTCACTTTCTTCTCCCATGCAGTCACCTTGCAGTGAGTAGCACTCCACCTCATGAATCTCTACCTCTACTTCATTTCTATTCTCCTCCAATAAACTTGAAACTTCTCTATATTGAGAGGCATAATGATCTGCATCAAAAGTAGGATCCACCATAATGTTGTTTGCACTATATTTATTTCTACAATCCTCATCATTAAGGGGTGTATTTCCAACTTTTTCAAAGTCATATTGGACTGAATTATGCTCCTTCTTATAGAACTCTTATTCTTCTTGACCACTTTAAGAACCAAGTGTATCATGTCCCTTTTCAATTATTTATAATGGATTAAGAGCCTCATCCTTACTTTTTCTAGAACCAAGAGATCTTTGGATCTATTCTTTCGCTATCATAGGCTTCACCTCTTTATCTCTTTTGGCTCCAGGTGGAAAACATCTAGTTCCCACATTCTTGCCCACTACATCCACCATATGTGAAATAATTTACAATATTGAACTACAATATAGATATTTGAATAAATTTTGTATGTCAAGAGAGAAGTACTCTTTGGAAGAAAGGTGCTTCAAAAGTCCATCACTCAGTTCCCAATAATTGGAAACGTACATAAATGATTCCTTTGGCCTACCTCTACAAGAGAACCCATCATGAATAGATATAGGTCTCATGAATTCATATTTTTTTGAAACATATAAGCCATTATCTTCATCCCTTTGTAGGAATCCATCAACATAGGGTCCTTTCTCTTCTTCATATTCTCTGTAGTACTCTTCATATTGCTCATCGCAGTCATCATCAGAGTATGGGATGGATGAAATTTTATTCAACTTGAGAGCTTACTTTCCATAGGTTGGGAAAAGGAAAGAGGTCTGACACCACTATATATCCCTGATCTAAATCATATCTGAAATTATAACTCTTGTTGTTGATATTATCAAAAGTGGAATAAAACTTACAATATGAGTAAGCACTTTCTTCAAAAAGGAAAAACATAGGAAGTAAAGACATAAACTAAGATAGGAAGAGGGTTAGTGGGAGAAACCAAAAGATAGGTTTGAAGACTGAAATTTCATATTCCTCAAAACTTGGATTTTTGTTCCTTTTAGGTTTCAAGCATCATCCATGCTGAAGTCTACTACTAGGCTTCTAGGTGTCCCAATAGATGCAAACTGAGATTTGAATAATCAATTCCAAGAAACCAAGTATAATTAAGGATTAGGTGAGTTATAAGTATTTTTTTAGGAATTTAATATCCATTCAATAGTTCTGAAAAGTTTTGGAACTGTTTGGAAGAGTTTGGTATTTTTTGGGAAAAGCTAGCAAAAGTTGTCATAGAGATTACCTACGTAGAGGAGGGAAATCAAACATTGTACAACCTCAACGAATTCTCATTCTCTAAGTTGTGTGGTTTTTCCAGGTTATTTTATGAACTACAACAACTTAATTAATGAAAATTGGATGCACATAATATCCATGGAATTGAAAACATTAAAACACGCCAATTTTAACTAGCTAAAGAGCATAGGTAAGAAAATGAAGATGAAATTCGATTATGTACTTTATTATCTCTGAAAATAATGATTTTTAGAGGTTTATAAGACTCTATTAAGTGGAATCAAACCAAAATATCATTATCATGGCCATCACATCACTATTAGTGCATAAAACTTATAAAAAGGCTCATTAAATGAGCATTGGAAGGCCTCTCTCACTGAAAATTAGGAATTACGAATTTATTCAGTATAAATATTATTGTATATTAGATATTATAATTATGAGAATAATATTATAATCTCATAAATATTTTTAACGGGATGATCTACCTCAACAGTTCCCAATATTGCACATTGGAGGCTTGAAACGAACACCTGACACCAATCTCACATTCCTGAAAGCATAAGTGAAGTCTCCTTCACTAGAGATCAATTTTCAAGGTTGAATGGATGATATAAGAGTTTTTTTTTGGTTTTGAATGGCTCTCTATGGCTTCAATGAAGAATAGAATGGAAGAGAGAAGAGAATGGGAAAGATTGGGATGCATCACCTGAGGTAGCTGAGGCACATCACTCAGAAAATATTTTATGATTCACTCAACGTCAAAAGGATAATGATAAAAATTTGTGAAATGGATTGGGAAGCATTATTTTATATACTGAGTGACTTGTAAAGCAACTCAGCTAATTTGTTGAGCAAGTTACCCACTTTCAAACCCTAACCCTAATAAATGAATGTGTCATGTTTGAGGAAATTAGCAAGTTTGTGCATAAGCTAATGCTTCACCACTTTGCATCCTTGAATTTCATTTGAAACTATTCCCTCCTTGAACAAACATTTATTTCTTTACGTCTGAATATTTTTCCTGCACTTTCCTTCTTTTAAATTTGTCTTGCTTTTCCCTTCTTTTGACAGTTTCCATCATTTTTATGGCAGATTGCTTTTTCCTACTTTTGCAGTGTTTCCATATTTTATTCTAGGAAATTTGGCTTGCCTAGTGCACCCTCTTGTCTTGACAAATCATTTCCACATGTTATTATTTTTCATAATAACTAATTAATTACATACCAATAACCATAATTATGAAATTAATCTAATGCATGCCTCTATAGTATTAATTAATCAAAATTTCCTAGGAAGACTTCATTTAATTCATTTTAAACCCACTAGGAACTTGACATGGTCAACACTTAATGTCCTTCAAAGAAGGCACATGTTGGCCTGATTTTTTGACATAGGCCAACTAAGGAGATTATGCCCACACAATTTGCTTAGAGCAGCTCCCGATGTGTTTTAATATAGAAAAACCTCGCAGGTTATGGTCCTGCTACCAACTGAATTTTTTTCTTAAGGATAATTTAAAATTCAGTTAAAAATTATCCTAATCTAATTATTATTTAAATAAACCCTAGAATTAGTTTTATAAGACCTAAGTTATCCTAAAATGCCTTCTTAATGAAAGTCTTCAATTTTTGAGGATTTTGATTCAAATATTCTCATTCAAAGACTGTTATAAATATTACGGAATTAATATAATCCTATTTAACAACTATTAAATTTAAATTAAAGTTTTAAAATAGATTATATTAAGACTAAAATTAACTAAATATTCTATTGAGCTGAGAGCAACTTAAATACTAGATTAATTATTAATTAATATTTCAAGTAAACAAAAAGATAAATAATTATGATTTAAATGAAAATATTTAAACCATTAACATTAAATCACTTTGCTATATATTCACAATAATAGAAAAATTAAAATAGACAACTACTTTAAACTTCTTTGTAATGTTTTATTAATTAACAATCAATAATCAATACTAAATATTTGAATAAAAGATGATATTTATAATGAAAACATTGTAAAATACAAATGAAATCAAAATAAACATAAATATGTATATTACTAAGATTTGAATTTTCAATAGAAATATTAATCGATTCAATATAGTAACATACTCATTCAAATAGTAATATTGTGTTAACAGAGTATTATATCAGATAATGAATACAATCATAACAAAGTATAACTGTACCAAAGTATAACTAGTAGATGATATATTGAAATATATATAAAAAAAGTGTTAAGAAATAGTACCGAACAATGATACCAATCTAAGAACTTAAGTCACACTCCTTCTTCAAAGGTAAAACTCCAAAAAAGAGATAAAACTAGAACTGAAATGATATTTCAATTATGTTTTTCTTCTGATACTCCATCTCCATTTACTTCGAAATTACTAGTTTATATAACCAAACTAGTAATCCATTTCAATTTCTAATAAATGCTATAATAAAGACAATGGGAATCCTATCCCTATTTAGCTGCATCGAATTTCTCCCAAAAGACATCTGGCATAAACATTTATCCTATGAGATAAAACTGTCAATTAAATGACTAGCCTGTATTATCTCCTGCTCAAACGAACTAATTTGTAATCGTGGCCATCTTGAGCAACCAATCCTTCCAGAAGCACCAACAAATGTCAACTGTTGAACAAAAACAACCTATATTCTTTACAGCATAACGATACCATGTACACTTATGACATATGAAAATAAAATTTCTCATTAAAACCATGTTTAACAGAAAATGAAATAAAATAAAACAAATTAAAAGCATGCCTGCAAAATCTACAATTTTGTAGGCGTGCTCATTAAAGATTTATTACCTGTCAAAAAGAGAAATAAACCAGCATAACAAAAAGAGAAATGACATCAAGCTCTGTTTTGTAAACTAATTACTCTTCTTGCTTCAGAAAGTTTTGCTTTGAGTTTAATGATCATTAGCTTCTGTCGATTTACTTTCTCAATCAAGTGTTGGTTAGTGTTTATCATTGAGTTCTTGGATTCCTTGTATCGTTCTTCTTCATATTCATATTCTTCCATCTATTCACCCAATTTAATAATTCTGCCCTGAATGTTTTATTTTCTTCATATTTTAAGGCTGCATCTGCCTGACATTCTTTTACTTCATTTTTTAACTCTACGATTTTGGTTTCATAAACTCGATCAAGTACCTGTTGAAGGGTTTCTTCATCATGATCATGAAGTGTATCATCAGACTACGAAAAATCAAGATTATTTACATCCTGAACTGGTAATGGAATGCTCATACATGATGGCTCAGGGCCAGATCCACAAGCATCCATACATGATGGTGCTATTTCACACATACTTGGATCAATAATGTTTTTGGCCAATAAATTTTCAATATTTTCCACTGTGGTAATAGGTTTATTCATATGTGTTGTCTTAGAATCAAAGACAAAACATCATCCTTGAGTTGAACAACAATTGACTAAGTATTCTACTGAATATTTACAGGAATGGAGACTGAAGGTGTTGTAGTCATGATTCGAGTGAACCTTCGTGAATGAACAGACAAAGATCCCTTTGGCTCAAAACTTCTCCTATCACAACAATATTGTGATAATTGTTCAAGCTTTCATGCAGAATCATCAGAAGGGTTTTTAGGAGTGCATACATCAGAGATGAATTCATGAGTAATAGAATCAATTTTGTCATCATTCATCAATTTACCATCCACCTTTATAGATGTGCTGAAACATTTAACAAATAAAGATTGATCCATATTTGTTTTAGCATCAAAGGGATCGACCTTATTGGTACCATCATTACTAATACAAGTATTTACAGGTGAACTTGCATCCTGTAATTTACTATCCCCTAGCTCAGCCTTATAAATATCATCTATCTCAGATTTTAATGGAGCTTTACGCTTCCTACGAGTTTTAGGAGGAGGATTTTGCCAATACTATGTTGAACCTAGCTTATTTTCAACCAAGAATTCATCCTAGGATCTACAACTAAGAGATAACTAATGCTGGATTAGAATTTTAATCAGATTGTCATGGAACCAACCCCTATCAGGGTTGCCTATAGTGTTTTGCACTGAATGTGCCATTTTCTTCAAGATTTGAAGCAAGTAAAAAGGAAGATTGAGCTTACAACCCTTCAACGCTAATAACAATTGCAGATGGTAATAATGAATATGAGAGAGATGGCCGTCACAAGAGACATACCTGACTAGGATTTCATAAGATGCTCGCCATTCTAGTTTTAATAATTTAACTGAAACCCCAACTTTTAACTTTGCATTGGCGAGTAAGGGTAACAGTAATGACCTACACATTTTCTTATCGACCTTTCCTCCTTGAAACCAACATTCTCTGGTCTGAGGAAGCTTTGTTGCTTCTGCAATCTTATCCTCATCAATTATAAATTTAAAACCACTAATTTGAGCTACATTCTCCCTCAAGCTCATAGCGAATTGTTTGGTAACTTCTGCATTATGACCACTGAAACATCTGAAAAACGAACCCCATCCTATTTTTTCGAACAATATAGCGACTTTCTCATCAGCTTCCACCAGCTCAGGCCTTGAAATCTCGAATCGGCTAAGAGGATCCATTATCTCCTCACCGCAACTCTGGTTTTGGTTTGAAATGAATGTGGTTGTGAAAATCAAAGGAATAGGTATCCAAGTGAAAGGCATTATGTGAAATGTCAAATCTCCAATTGATTCATACATGATAGGAACGAGAACCCCCAAATTTGGATATGGTAACTAAATCTCGAAATAATGAGAACCAATGCCAACGTTTTGGTGCTATGAGTAATGAATAAACTAATCATAACTAAGCAAATTCTTCAGAAAACATTATGTTAATACTTCGAATTATAATTGAACTTCCATATCTGAAGTAATTCAATTCAGGGATCAATAACCAAAGCATTGATAATACACAGTCTGGAATGATAGCTTCATACAGGTGCCATAAGTGGAAATAGGTATCAGTCATTTATGAAATTGAATTCTAATGACATGATTTCATCATTAAACCAATAAATGTCAGTTAAATTGATAGGTGTCAAAAGAATAAAACCAAAATCAATTATCAATGTGATTTCAATCTTTTACATAGTGATTCAAAAATATTATTATCATTGAAACCCCTATAAGCATACGTTATCTATTCGATCATTCATGCCTTGAACCATAAACTCGACTGTCAATTGATAATAAATAAGGCTTACATATGTCTCCTACGATTTGTAATTACAACTTAGTACTAAATTTAACTTTAGATAATGATCAAACCATTCAAAACCATAGATATATAGATGTGATTGATTCATGAAATTCTAATACCCATGACTTAAATGCAAAATATGATCGAATGAAAAGCTTATAAAAACTTAACACTAAATCAAAATTCAATTATTATAACTATAATACAATGAAGATTTTGAAATGATATATATATATATATAAATAAACTCTAACTATTTCGTGAGATATATATACACTATAATAATGACAATATATTAAAAGATCAAGTTATATGTAAAATATAAACTTAGGGTTAATATAAAATATTCCAATTAATAAATCAATCCTAATTATAAAAATTACAAAAACTTATAATAATAAATATCTTATTTAAACCAAATCTGTAGGATGTTCAAAATGTATTCTCATTTTAATCCTAAGAATTAATTAGCAAGCTATATCTTAAATCTCATGAATCAATATATCATCAAATGAATTAATAATAATGACAAAAATTGATTATATATAAAATTTACAAGATTTACAGCTGCTAGTTTATCAAATTTATGAAAGTACTTCATAAATTTCTAATACGATTCTTATCTCTTCTGAAATTAAGAGTATCTTTAGAATCAAAGATTCTGAAGGAACTCTTAAATAATCTTTCAAGATAAATCATAGAAGAGAATTGATCATTTTTTTCAGCATAATAGAAAAAATGAGAGGGTTGTTGCTAACTGCCAACAAATGGCAATGACCTGGGCGAACCAGTTATCTCTGCTCATACAGTTTTCAAATGATAGTATAAACAAAATCTTAAAAACCTATTCAAAAGCAATAAAAAATTCTCTGTCTAAGTAAAAACCATTATTCTGATTTATATTCATAAGTATAATTCAGAAATATCCCATCCTTTTAAATAAAAATCTTGTTAAAAATAAACTTAGAAATATCCTAATCAAAGCAAAGTACTTCATAATAAAAATAATCTACACCATTAGTATAAGATATAGAAATTTACTTCTCTAAAAAAATTCTAGAATCTGTTCCATGAACATAGTAATTTTCTTTCCTTTTTTCTTTTTTTAAACTTAAAACAATTACTCTGACTGAAGACTACTATCTAGGTATGATAACCCAGTGTGATAGTATCATTCACGAGAACTACCTAGAATAAGCAAGCCAACTCATGATGAGACCTCTTGTCTCTTAATTATTTAACCAAGAGTGATCACCCTGATGATAAGAAATGAAGTTATCCTAGACAACACTGATGATCATGCTTCGACCGGATCATGATGAGACCTCCTATTCTTCAATAAAAATTATGTTTTACTTTATTTAATTTGAAATTTGAAATTTTATAAAATAAGATATAATTACCTGGCACGGTGACCAAATGGTAATGTCAGTCACTAATATCACTAGAAAATGAATCAGCTGGCTCGTGATAAGACCCCCTTATCTCTTGACCTTACGACCAAGAGCCATTATCAGTTTCCTAATAATGTCATGCCAGTGTTATTTATGATTCTGATCAGATCAGCTTATTACTAAGACCTTCCATCTCTCATTTTAGCATTTTATTGAATGGAACAGATTCTAAAAAGTTTTTAGATTGTAAATAACTTTTAAAAAATAATGACTGATAGTAGAGATCCATAAGAATTTTTCAAAGTACAAGTTTCGAAAAAGACATTAATTAGCTATCCCAGCTATTATAAGAAAATAGAAGAGTGAGGAATAATTTGAATAATACTTACAAATATTTACAAATAATGATAGGGTCTTAATAGACTTAAGAAACTTTGATCATTCTGAACCAATTAAAAGATTTAATCTAATATCATAATTTTAAACTAATGAACAAACTGGCTTCTAAAACACAACACTTATTTATTTACACGTATCCTTTCAATTGACACATGTACATTAATGACTGATTATTTTAAATCATATATACAAAAATTTGATAGTCGTTAATACAAATGATCTATTAATACTTGATTAAGAAAATCAAAAACTAGTTGCAAGAGTAGAATGGTGTTTGAAATGTACATAAGTATCATGAATTTATCATCATCCTTTATTTGATAAATTTTTTCACAAAATATTGACAATTTTATAAGAAATATATATATATATATATATATATATATGGAAATTTTAAACGAAATTATTTACAAGAAGAAAACAAGCTTATATACATAATTATATACATTTTTAGGGTCTGAAAAAATCAGCAAAAATATTTTTTTAAGATCAGTCCATTCACTGGGAATGTTTCAAAATGACCTTTCAGGGTTTGCAAATGGAAGGTACTTGGACCTATATTTTCAGCAATAACAAAGGGACCTAACTAGAGTTTTTGAAACTTAGTATGATCTCATTTTTCCTCATGAACTTTATCCCATTTTAAAACTAAATCTCCCACCTGAAATTCTTGATTAGAACTTGAGGATTGGTCAAACCAGGACTTCACAATTTGTTGATGTTTTGTAAAATGTTGCTTTGGATTGTCGCTTTCTTCCTCAAGTTTTAACAAAGTATTGATCCTTTTTTCCATTGCTGGACAATTTTCATCTTGAACAAACTGAGCGAACTGTAATGATGATAAAAATAAATCTGGTGGTAAAATAGCTTCAGTTCCATAAACCAAGAAGAAGGGTGAGTTACCTATTGCAACTTTAGGAGTTACCCTGTCTTCCCAAAGGGCGTTAAATAATTCTATATGCCAATCACGATGGTGAGCTGAAATAGTTATTTTGAGAATTTTCAATAAATTTTTATTTTTTGATTGATAGTTAGCTGAATACCTAACTCTTATTCCCTTCTCTAAGGCAAATTGGGTTAACTCAACTGATGAAAAATATGAAGCATTATCAAAGACAAGGGAATCTGGAACACCAAATCTCGTTATGATAAAAGATTCTAAAAATAATATAACCTGATTGGTGTTTACAACCCTCAAAGGTGCAGCTTCTGCCCAACGATTAAAATAATCAATTATAGTTATTATATACTTGTGTTGCATAGAAGAGGGAGGGTTTATTGGTCCTACTATATCAAGACCCCATTGTTGAAAAGGTCTTTCTACTGAAACAGGTTGTAAAGGGAAAGCAGGCTTCTTAACTCTTCTTGCAGCAAGTTGACATTCCTAACACTTTCTGACAAAAGAATAGGAATCTCAAAATAAAGTAGGACAATAATAGCCATCCCTAAGAACCTTATGTGCCATAGTTTCTCCACCAAAATGACCACTTGCTAGTCCAAAATGTAATTCTTTCAAAATCACTTCTGTTTCATCTTTATCTAGACATCGAAGCAAAACTCCGTCTAAATTTCTCCTAAAAAGGATGTTATCAATTAATAAATAAGGAGCATATTTCAGTCTAAGTGCTCTCCTTTTCCTTGGTTCCAAGTAATCAGGAGCAGTTCCTATTTCCAAAAGTGTTCTTATATTTGTATACCAAGAAACCTGTGGTGGAGGATAGAAGTAACTTTCCCTCATAAGTAAAACTTCATCAATGACAGCTTCAGAATTATTATTAGGTGCTACTTCAGTCGCAAGTTTACATAATCCTTGACCCTTGACTACCATTGAAGGTTTAATTTCCAAGTCATACTATTGAAGAGTTGTCATCCATGGTGCCCTTTTTTCACCTAAATCTTTTTGCACTAGCAAATTTCTGACTGAAGGATAAGGAACTATCACTTTCATTCTAGATTTCAATAAATATGGACGAAAGTGTTTGACAGCTTTGAAAACAGCGAACGCTTGCTTATCAACTTCATGGTAATTAAATTCAACACCTTTAAAATTTGAACTCATAACAGAAATTGGCACTTCATTATTTTGCTGATTTAGTTGAGTTAAAACCGTTGCATATGATATATCAAAAGAAAAAGTATACAATATAAAATATTTGTTAAAATCTGGGCTCAAAAGACTAGGAGCTTCTGAAATAGCTTCTAAAATTTTCTGAAATGATTATTTTTCAGTTTGTCCCTAGTTAAAAATAGCATCCTTCTTAATCATTTTTTGTGAAGGACGGATGATTTCAGAAAAACTGGGGATGAATCTTCTGACAAAATTTATTTTACCAAGAAATGATTGCATTGCTTTCTTACTAGAAGGGTAAGTTATTTTTGAAATAGCTTGGGTTTTGTTCAGGATCAATCATGATCTCGTGTTTTGAAACCACGCAACCTAATAAAATACCTTCTAAAACAACAAATATTGTTTTCTTAGGATTTAAGGATACTCCAAATTTTCTACATCATTCAAATACCTTTCTAAGATGATTAATATGATCATGTTGACATTTAGAATATACAGTAACGTCATCTAAATAGACAACTACTAAATGATTAATTAAGCCTCTAAAAGAAATATCCATTTCCCTTTGAAAAGTTGCCCCAGCATTGATTAACCCAAAGGGCATCTTTCTGTAAGCATATGTTCCCCATGGATTTCTAAAAGCTGTTTTCAATTGATCATCTAGGGAAACCAATATTTGGTTGTATCCTGAGAAACCATCAAGAAGTGACAGTATCTCAGACCCAGAAACTTTTTGAAGAATTTGTTCCATGGGAGGAACTGGGTAATTATCCTTTTAGGAAGACTTATTAAGATTTATAAAATCAACACATAATCTAATATCACCATTTTTCTTCCTAATTGGAAATAGTTTGGCTATCCAATGAGTATGTCGAATAGGAAAAATAATCCTAGTAGCTAACAGTTTATTTAGTTCCTTCTTAATTGTTGGTTCTAATGACGGATGATATTTCCTTAGTTTTTGTTGAAAATGTTTTGACTCTTGTTTAATTGGAATTATGTGTTTCATGACTTGTGGATTGAAGGTTTTCAAATCATCATATGTCCATGCAAAGACATCCTTAAATTATTTTAACAATTTTATGAATGTTGTTTTTTCTGCGGGAGTGCAATCTATTCCTATATTTACAGTTTGAGGATTTAGTTTTGTTCCTAAATTTATGATTTCATATTTCATTTGAGAGCTATTTGTTTTATAGTTAGGAATAGATCTAAATTTATCTTGAATATCAAAGAACTTTTCTAATCTCAAAACTGAATTAGGAATTGGTTTTACCTTCTCAAAATCTTTTTCAACTGAACAAAAATCATTTATTACCGAAAACTCCCGCATATTTTTGTGATGTGTAACTTCATCAATGGATGAATTTTTAAAGGTATCATCATTTGTTAGAAAATTCAGCACCTACACATCATTATCAAACACACACCAGTTAAAGATATTATTTGGTATAGAAGGCCTAAAAATCAATTCAACTGAAAAGAAATCTAGTGTAAAATTTTCTGATGGGATTAATTTTGATGCTACATTCACTAATAAATATGCCTCTTGGTTTTGAACTCTTGGAACTGAAATTATGTTAAATGCATCAAAATGTGAAATGAGATTCCATACCTCTTGTTGATAATTCTGTAAATGTTCAGATAGGCAGTGAATAGAATTATGGACCTGTCTGACGATGATTTCAGAATCACCATATGCAATTAACACTTTGATATCCAAATCAATCACTTTTTTCAAACCCTGTATTAAAGCTTCATATTCCACGGTATTGTTTGTACAATTAAATTTCAGCCTACAAGCTATACATGTTTTATTTCCTTGACAGTCTATTAGTAGGCAACCAACTCATGCTCCTTCATTAGACTTCACCCCATCGAAATATAAAGTCCAAGTAGAAATATTAACAACTACTTTAATTTATATAATATTTACAATATTATAATTATCTACATCATTTATAATTTCCTTGAATGAAGAGTCATGATAAATAGTTGTCACATTAAGAATTTCTGATTGTTGTTTATTTTTAGAAAAAACAGAATTTTCAAATTTAAAATTACCAAATCCTAGTTCATACATGTAATTCCCCATAATGGAATCTAAAAATAAAACTGGTTCACTAGGATCATGTAATTCTGTCACAGTATGTTTCATATATCTTTCCCTGTTTATCTTAATTTGATTTGAATTTCCATTCTTAGGTAACCATAAAGTTGACTAGTCTGTAGCAAAGAATCCATTCAATTATTGAGACCAATCTCTACTCAAAAACAACCCATACGCATCAGGAATATCTACAACCACAATGTCTATAATTTAAAAGATTGAAGGGTTACAAGCAATCTTGACTAAATCATCTTTCATCTCTCCTACAACCCTCACATTTGTCCTATCCAATTGAGTTATTTGTGAATTTGATGGAACATATTTTCCATTTAGCCTTTTGCATACAGATAAAGGCATTACATTAGAAGATGCTCCAGAGTCAACCATGAAATTATGAACATTCCTATTAAAAATCTCAAAGGCAAGTAGGAATGGAGGAGTTGTTGATTTTGAATTCTTCCCTACTAGCGAGGCTTTATGAGCTACTGACTTTCCTTTATCAATTGATGTTAAATCATTATTAGAATTGTTAGCAGCTACATTTTGTTTAGCATTAAGAATTATTGAACTTATGGTAGGATTTATAATAGGACTATTTGGCATTGGGTAAATTTGAAGAATATCATACATACTGATGTTTGCACATGTCTTCTTTAAATCTTCAATTATGTCATATTGTAAATCCAACTTTGGAGCATTTTGAATAGGCTGAGCAATCCTCGTAGATTGAGTCTGTTTTCTAGATTGAGTCTGTTTATTAGGTTGTGAATTATTTTTATCATTACTCGGGGTAGAACTTGATGAAGCTCTAGGAGTGTTTGTGAATGTTGTACTACAAGTATTATAGGCATGTTGTCCTAAAGGAGGACTTTTACCTTCATAATCTTTTACAAGACCGTCTTAGAAATGACCATTAACTTGTTGAGGTTCTTCCAATTCTTCATCACTTTATGATTCCTCTTCTTCTTCATTTTCAGCCATGTCTTGATTTGAGGGAGTTTCATATAAGGATAAGACAACTTGAATAGTATTAAAAATTTCTTCATTTACTGCTATATCAGGCGGTGTACTTGTTTTATTATTAGTATTAGGATTCTGTCTAAACTAATTTTTGAAATATCCTCTAGACGAGGAAGCTTCGGATCTAGTTTTTTTTAATACTACAACTTCATTGGTTAATGTACGAATAGCATTCTGCAGTTGTTCTACATCAAATGCCTTATCTTTTTATGAATTAGGTCTTTCAATTTTCCTACGAGGAAAGGTATCATCTTTCCCACTTCTATCTGGTTCATAGGACATAGAATCCTTCTCAAATTTAATGGCTTCCTTGAAAGTTTCTACCAGAGTTGTTTTACTAGCTCCCTTAATGAACATCCCAGGATATTTTGGTAAAGCTAAAGTATAGTTCTCTATGATTATGTGTTCGGGTGGTTGAGAAGCAATAGGAATTTATTTTTTAGTGTAAGAAACCTCTGATTAAAATCTTTAATCCTTTCTTTAGATTCCATTTTAATCCGAGATAACTCAAGGTCTAAAAGAGAAGGTGTTTTATCCTCCCCAAATTTATCTATGAAAGCTTTATTTAATTCAGCCCAATTTGTGATTGATCCTTGAACTAACGAAAAGCACCAAGTAGAGGCTTTTCCCTCAAAAGTTAAAGGGAACAAATGACAAACCACATATTCATGTTGAACATTCATGGTTTGAACAACTAACATGAATTTATCTACATGCACATCTGCAGGTTCTTTGTTATCTGGGTTAAACTTTGGAAGAAGTTTATTTGAATGTTTGGGCAGAGGATGTTGTATACCAGGTATAGCTACAGCAGCTATTCTCAACGAAGGATGTTGTGGATTAGGTGGAGGATTAGGTGGAGGATTACCTCCTCCTCCTACAGGTATGTTTCCAGCCTTAGGACTTCCTTGAGAATCTGAAGAACTCCCCGAATTAGATGACCTTGGACTATTAGGTGGTGATTCTGGAGGAGAGGGTGGTTGATCAAAACCGCCTACTGAAGTCAATCATCTAGCAGTAGAGTAGTTTCTCTCTGATGACTTCTAACTTGATAACTTGGAGTGCTATCAGCTTCTACTAAATCTTGAGTAACTATATTCAATTGTGGATTACGTCTTTTTTGATGAGGTAGACCATAATCTATTGCAGTTACACCAAGTTGATTAGCATATGCTCTTGTGAGAATATGACATGATTCCTCTAAATTTTGAGTACTCTGTTCAGGAGTAAATGGGGATGTGATACGATCACCCTCAAGGATGCTCCTAACAGTTTCTATGAATGGTGATCTGCTGAATTCGGATTGTGATGGAGGTTGTTGACTGGTTGAAGTTTTATCATTAGTTCTACCTTTCATTAATCATTAACAGGCCCTCCTTCTAGCACCATTTGTTGGCCTGATTTTCTGACATAGGCCAACTAAGGAGATTAAGCCCACACAAGTTGCTTAGAGCAGCTCTCGGTATGTTTTAATATGGAAAAACCTCACAAGTTATGGTCCTACTACCAACTAAACTTTTCTCTTAAGGAGAATTTAAAATTCAGTAAAAATTTATCCTAATCTAATTATTATTTAAATAAATCCTAGAATTAGTTTTCTAAGACCTAAGTTATCCTAAAATGCTTTCTTAATAAAAGTCTTGAATTTTTGAGGATTTTGCTTCAAATATTCTAATTCAAAGACTATTATAAATATTACAGAATTAATCTAATCCTATTTGACAACTGTTAAATATAAATTAAAGTTTTAAAATACACTATATTAAGACTAAAATTAACTAATTATTCTATCTCAGCTGAGAGAAACCTAAATACTAGATTAAATATTAATTAATATTTCAAGTAAATATAAAGATAAATAATTATGATTTAAATGAAAATATTTAAATCATTAACATTAAATCACTTTGCTATATATTCACAATAATAGAAAAATTAAAATAGACAACTACTTTAAACTTCTCTGTAATGTTTTATTAATTAACAATCAATAATCAATACTAATATTTGAATAAAAGATGATATTTATAATGAAAACATTGTAAAATACAAATGAAATCAAAATAAACATAAATATGTATATTAATAAGATTCAAATTTTCAATAAAAATATTGATCGATTCAATATAGTAACATACTCATTTAAACAGTAATATTGTGTTAACAGAGTGTTTTATCAGATAATGAATACAATCATAACAAAGTATAATTGTACCAAAGTATAACTAGAAGATGATATACTGAAATATATATAAAAAAAGTGTTCAAAAATATTACCGAATAGTGATACCAGTCTAAGAACTTAAGTCACACTCCTTCTCCGAAGGTAAAACTTCAGTAAAGAGATAAAACTAGAACTGAATTGATATTTCAATTATGTTTTTCTTTTCATACTCCATCTCCATTTACATCGAAATTACTAGTTTATATAACCAAACTAGTAACCCATTTCAGTTTCTAATAAATGCTATAATAAAGAAAATAGGAATCCTATCCCTATTTAGTTGCATCGAATTTCTCCCAAAAGACATTTGGCATAAACATTTATCCTATGAGATAAAACTGTCAATTAAATGACTAGCTTGTATTATCTCCTGCTCAAATGAACTCATTTGTAATCGTGGCCATCTTCAGCAACCAATCCTTCCAGAAGCACCAACAAATGTCAACTGTTGAACAAAAACAACATATATTCTTTATAGCATAACGATACCATGTAAACTTGTAACATATGAAAATAAAATATCTCATTAAAACCATGTTTAACATAAAATTAAATTAAATAAAACAAATTAAAAGCATGCCTGCAAAATCTATGATTTTGTAGGCGTGCTCATTAAAGATTTATTACTTGTCAAAAAGAGAACTAAACCAGCATAACAAAAAGAGAAATGACATCAAGCTCCATTTTGTAAACTAATTACTCTTCTTGCTTCAGAAAGTTTTTCTTTGAGTTTAATGATCATCAGCTTCTGTCAATTTACTAGCTCAATCAAGTGCTGGTTAGTGTTTATCGTTGAGTTCTTGGCTTCCTTGTATCAATTCTTCTTCAGATTCATATTCTTCCATCTATTCACCCAATTTAATAAATCTGCCCTGAATGTTTTATTTTCTTCATCTTTTAAGGCTGCATCTACTCAACATTCTTTTAATTAATTTTTTAACTCTGCGATTTTGGTTTCATAAACTCGATCAAGTACCTGTGGAAGGGTTTCTTCATCCTGATCATGAAGTGTATCATTAGACTGCGAATAATCAAGATTATCTACATTCTGAACTAGTGATGGAATGCTCATACATGATGGCTCAGGGCCAGATCCACAAGCATCCATACATGATGGTGCTATTTCACACTTACTTGGATCAGTAATGTTTTTGGCTGACGATTTTTCAAGATTTTCCACTATGGTAATTGGTTTATTCATATGCGTTGTCTCAGGAATCAAAGACGAAACATCATCCTCGAGTTGAACAACAATTGGTTGAGTATTCTACTGAATATTTATAGGAATGGAGATTGAAGGTGCTGTAGTCATGCTTCGAGTGAACCTTCATGATTGAACAGATAAAGATCCCTTTGGCTCAAAACTTCTCCTGTAATAAGAAACTTGTGCTAATCGTTCAAGCTTTTGTGTAGAATCATCACAAGGGTTTTTAGGAGTGCATACATCAGAGACGAATTCATGAGTAACAGAATCAATTTTGTCATCATTCATCAATTTATCGTCCACCTTTATAGATGTGCTGAAACGTTTAACAAATAAAGATTGATCCATATTTGTTTCAGCGTCAAAGGGATCGACCTTATTGGTACCATCATTAGTAATACGAGTATCTATAGGTGAACTTTCTTCTTGTAATTTACTATCCCCTAGCTCAGCCTTATGAATATCATCCATCTTAGATTTTAATGGAGCTTTACGCTTCCTATGAGTTTTAGGAGGAGGATTTGGCCAATACTGTGCTGACCCTAGCTTATTTTCAACCAAGAATTCATCCTAGAATCTACAGCTAAGAGATAATTGATGTTGGATTAGAATTTTAATCAGACCGTGCTGGAACAAGCTCCTATCAGGGTTTCCTATAGTACTTTGAACTGAATGTGCCATTTTCTTCAAGCTTTGAAGCAAGTAGAAAGGAATATTGAGCTTACAACCCTTAAACGCTAATAATAATCGCAGATGGTAATAATGAAGATGAGAGAGACGGCCTTCATGAGAGACATACCTGACTAGGTTTTCATAAGACGCTCACCATTCTGGTTTTAAGAATTTAACTGAAACCCAAACTTTTAACTTTGCATTGGCGGGTAAGGGTAACAGTAATGACCTACACCATTTTTTATCGACCTTTCCTCCTTTAAAGCAACGTTCTCCGATCCGAGGATGATTTGTTACTTTTGCAATCTTATCCTCATCAATTATAAATTTAAAACTCCCAATTATAGCTACATTCTCCCTCAAGCTCATAGCGAATTGTTTGGTAACTTCTACATTATGACCACTGAAACATCTGAAAAATGAACCCCATCCTTTTTTTTTGAGCAATACAGTGACTTTATCATCAGCTTCCACCAGCTTAAGCCCTGAAATCTCGAATTGGCTGAGAGGAGCCGTTGTCTCCTCACCGCAACTCTAGTTTTGGTTTGAAACGAATGTGGTTGTGAAAATCAAAGGAATGGGTATCCAAGTAAAAGGCATTATGTGAAATGTCAAATCTCTAATTGATTCATATGTGACAGGAATGAGAACCCCCAAATTTGGCCATGGTAACTAAATCTCGAAATAATGAGAACAAATTCCAACATTTTGGTGCAATGAGTAATGAATAAACTAATCATAACTAACCAAATTCTTCAGAAAACATTATGTTAATACTTCGAATTATAACTGAACTTCCATATCCGAAGTAATTCAATTCAGGGATCGATAACCGAAGCATTGATAATACACAGTCTGGAATGATAGCTTTTTATAGGTTCCATAAGTGGAAATAGCTATCAATCATTTATGAGATTGAATTCTAATGACACAATTTCATCATTAAACCAACAAATGTCAGTTAAATTGATAGGTGTCAAAAGAATAAAACCAAAATCAATTATCAATGTGATCTCAATCTTTTACATAGTGATTCAAAATATTATTATCATTGAAACCCCTATAAGCATACGTTATCAATTCGATCATTGATGCCTTGAACCATAAACTCGACTATCAATTGATAATAAATAAGGCTTACATATGGAGGGAAACTGTACTCATGAATGAGATAATGTCAAGTCGTCATTATAATTCATAATGTCTCCTAGGGTTTTGTAATTACAACTAAGTACTAAAATCACCTTCAGATAATGATCAAACCATTCAAAACCATAGATATATAGATGTGATTGATTCATGAAATTCTAATACCCATGACTTAAATGCAAAATATAATCGAATGAAAATCTTATAAAAACTTAACACTAAATCAAAATTCAATTATTATGACTATATTACAATGAAGATTTAGAAATGATATATATATATATAAATAAACTCTAACTATTTCGTGAGATATATATACACTATAATAATGACAAGATATTAAAAGATCAAGTTATATGTAAAATATAAACTTAGGGTTAATATAAAATATTCCAATTAATAAATCAACCCTAATTATAAAAATTACAAAAACTTACAATAATAAATATCTTATTTAAACCAAATTTGTAGGATGTTCAAAATGTACTCTCATTTTAATCCTAAGAATTAATTAGCAAGCTATATTTTAAATCTCATGAATCAATATATAATCAAATGAATTAATAATAATGACAAAAATTGATTATATATAAAATTTACAAGATTTACAGTTGCTAATTTATCAAATTTATGAAAGTACTTTATAAAATTCTAATAAGATTCTTATCTCTTTTGAAATTGAGAGTGCCTTCAGAATCAAAGATTCTGAAGGAACTCTTAAATAATCTTTTAAAATAAATCATAGAAGAGAACTAATCATTTTTTTCAGCATAATAGAAAAAATGAGAGGGTTGTTGCTGACTGCCAACAGGACATTACTGACAACTCTTCCAATGTAAAGTTTTCCCTAGATACACATGTGATGCAAGGAAATTGTAACATGAATTCATCCATATATAAGTAATATTTTCACATGCAATTTAAACATTAACATCACATCTATTGCACCATTAACCAAATAGTAAAATAAGATCTACATATGGTAAAAAAATCATTTTATGACACTAAATAATTCATATTTACAATACTAAAATAAGTCATATTTACGACACAAATATATCAGATTCACAACACCAATCTATAACCATTTAAACATATATAATATCATATATGGGGATTCCATCTATGGCTCCATGACTTTCCTAAAAACAAAATCCATTAGTTGTCATAAAACATAAACAAAATAACATATACTAGATTCCATAAAATATAAACAAAATAGTAAAATTTTCCAAAGAATACGTATATCTTAATAGAGAAACTAGATTCAATAGGACAACGTTCCACCTAGCCTTAGACATATTTAAGTCAATCATACTTGAACAAGTCACCCTCAAGATGAGGTCATGGATACGCATGCTAAGGAACTCTCAAAATGAGATCTTAGCAGAAATTAATCTGGCCAAAACCTGAGAAAACCAACACAATCCCTCGCCACTTACATTTTATGCATTAATACTACCCGATGTAATGGGGTTCCCCTCGCTACATAAGCCCTCAAGAGATCAATGTACACCTTCAGGATTCATGTGACCATATCAAATACAAATAATGGTATTGATATAATTTTTTGTTTAATAGAAAATCTAACCAGTCTCCACTCTAGAATATATCAGTGTTCAATCCTCTCACTGACCTACAATTTTCCATGCAAAAAAAAATGGTGTGACAACCATGTGCAAAAATACAATTCAAATCCATCCACAAGCATTTGAATTCATGAGAGATAAAATCAACAAAACAAAGGGTGATGAGTGAATTCCCATTCAAATCCCTTCATAGAAATTTGAGTTTACTAAAAGAGTCTAGCTTAAGTTCACTAGAAAGCAACTTGAATTCATTAGGGTTATTTTCAAAATCACTATATTACCATTCGATTTCTCAAGAGAAACTTAAATCCTCATAGATTGAATCAAATTCACTTGAAAACACTCTAAGTTAGTAGATACCATTCAATTTCTCATGAAAGCAACTTGAATCTACCAAAACTAACTCAAATATACCCCAAAAACACTCCCATGCATTTGAGACAACTTGAATTCACCAAAATAGATTTGAATTACACAAAAATCACTCCCATGCACTGAAGACAACTTGAATTCATCAATCTAGATTTGAATTACCCTAAAATCACTCCCATGGACTAAAGGCAACTTGAATTAACCAAAATTACCTTGATTAGCTGAAGACAACTTGAATTGATCAAAATTTACTATGATTAACTAAGACAACTCAAGTTAGTGTTGGATTTACAAAAATCAAGTGCATGGTTGGCACAAATAGTAAAATAGATCGCATAAGACATGATAGATGAGAGTGGGTCCAATTGACATCAAATAAGGAATATTCTTATCATCTAATGGTGTATGAAATGTATTAAATAAGTGTAATAGGATATCCATAGTCCAATAAAATAAAATTAGGAAACATAGATTAATGTTAGGGAGATAAACAAATCCTAACCCCAATACCCCCTCACATGTGGAATCAATGATCCTCTATCCACTTTAGTTGTCCATGTTCATCTAGTTATTTAATTAAAGGTGAATAATAATAAAGTAGTAATAATAATGTCCATATTCCATAGTCCAAGAATCTAGCGCCACAATAATAATAAAAATAACCATATCACATATGTCCAAGGATTATCATCAAGGCATTACATTAGACCTCGCTCACCCTATCCTACAATATAGTGAAGAAAGAGCCAAAAATATAGTGTTGGGAGGATTGTTGAGCATACCTTCTTAAACACTATTATTTGGGAAAGATTTATTAAAGGATATATTTTTGACATTAAAGAGGATTTTTTGGTTTCCACTTCATATAATTCTAAGTAAAACCAGTTGGAACTTTAAAGGATGGTGGATGTCAAAACAACACTACCTTATAGATTACCTTTTCATACCAATATGAGGCTAGCATAGTGCTTCTTCTCATTTATTCTACATGATGGTCATATTATTATATTCTTTCCAAGTTCATAGAAACTTTTGAGTTTTTAAGATAACTACACATACAGACCACCCAGTAGATGAAATATCTAAGATGTCTTGAGATAATGATTATTCTTCTTCACTCATGTTTTTTATGAAAATATTTTTTCATTTGAAATGCCAGTATGGTGACTTTTCTTTTAAGATATGCCATCTTAACTAATATAATTATTATGATGGATAAAATTCTCTCTCCAACCAATTCATAAGACAATACAACCTATGTATGTCCTGCGCAAACTTGTCACAATCACAATCATTCTATTGGGAACTATAAATTGTATACCAGACGGTGTACAACTTGAAGTTCATATTTTTTTAAAAGTATGCACTATTTTTATTTGTTAACAACCTGAAAATATCATTTCTATTGTTCTTAAATAATGAAATTAGAATACACTTGATTAAATTCATTATGCATATCATTGAAGTCGTTGATCTCATATTCAACATATAATGGAAGGAGATTTTTGCATAGTTGTTGGATCTCGTGGATTATTAATGGAAAATTGAATTTATAAGTGAAGATAACATAATACAGTGAGTAATTATTCATTATAACCAAGATTGCAACTACAGGGAGTGCATTAAACATATATACGAATACTAATTACTCATGCACAACATTCATAAAAAAATGTATACTAGCATGGATCAATCTGTGTGTTTAGAAGCTAAATGAGTTATTTGTTGGGTAGACAAAGAATCTTGAGAAGAACCCAAAGGGATAGATTTTTTAGATATAAACATAGCTTTATTTAGTGCTCCAAATCCTCAAAATGTCGAGATATAAAAAAGAACACAAAATACTTGACTTGTTGCTCCAAAGGATCGAAATTTTGAGATCTGGAAAAAAACAAAAAATCCCTTAATGGATTTGAGATATGACAAAAAAAACCACATTGAAACAAAACAAATATAGAGAGAATGAAATTTGAACATTGGATTTAACCCATTTATTGTGGACGAGAAACCTCAATTTCCATGATCGACGGAGGGAAAAATTACACTAGCAATTGTCATTTCCTCAAATCAAGGAAAATGAGAACTACCTTCTAATTTTCTATGGAGAACGGAGCTCCAAATCGATTTGAGGCGGGGTGAAATGGTTTGATCTTGGGTTCCCTTTCTATATTTTATGGGGATACCCTCCCATTTATTAAAAATAAATATATAAAATGTGCGCTAATGATAGGAAATGAGGATTTAGTAAAAACTTCACCCATGAAAAAATTAAAAGCACTAAACTTTACCCATGGTCTAAGATTAGCCCCTGAATTTCTCCTCGGTGATAATATCACAGCTAATTATTTCCTATATATTTGGAGAAAGGTCATGGAAGAGATAAGTTAAGCTGTGAATTCCATCCTATGAAGAGTAATGGAGAGGGAGAAAGTCCTTAACTCTTATTTTGCATTGTTTATGTTTATATATTTTAAGAAAGTATCTGTGTAGATATATTTGTCGTAGGATAATGCTAAGTATGTAACATAGATGGAATGCATATGGACTAGTAGGAATATTGAGAGAAAATATGTGATAAAGTGCATAAGAAAATGATTGAATTCATGTATGCAATATTTCATATGGGATAAGAGTGATATGATGTTACACACAATGAGAATGACATGATAACTAAGTATGGCTTATGATGTGTTCTATAACCAGGAAGGGTTGAGATCATGGTTGAATATTTTGATGATGTAGTTCCTTTTGGTGATAAATATCACAATTAAAGAGGAAAAGGACATATCTTGTCAAAAGGTTGATGGAGGAAATCATGTGAGTTCCCATGAAATACTAATTGATCAGGTAACATACGAGGAGTGGATGGAAACCATCGAAGTATGGAATTGACCATGTCTATGTTGCATGCGCCGTGAAGGGTTTTGGGTAACAATTCCTTCACTCATGCTTGATATCTTGAATAATACATTCATGGTGATATTTGAATGCATATATGATATTGATATGCAACTAAGATAAATGCATAAATACTTGGGCTTGAAAAGATGTTAGGATGTTTTGATGCATTCATGAGTTAGAGTGTCACAATTTAAATATTTGAGAGTTAATCATAATTGAAAATGAGTATTATACTCATGTTTTGGAAATAGATGTCATGTTAGATAACCATGTGAGAGAACATTTGTTATTGAAATTAGGAAGTGTATAGTGGCATACATCTATTGAATGATATCTTTTCTTGTGATAATTATTTTAGACTACAGCCTATTTTCCAACACAGAAGAGCACTGAAGAATTATATTATTGGTGTTGTGTTTTGGGTGAAAAGGACGGTATCTAGTGTTAGTGATTGAGAAAAAATATGAAGATAATTGAACCTTAAAACTTTCATCGACAATAACAGTGCATATAGATCTCATCAATATTCCAAATCCATAAATAAAACCACAGAACATAAGATATACTCCGGAAAAACCCTCCACTGATTTGGAGTATAAAAACCCGACAAACAATCTTAGAGCATTATTGAAAATTGGCAGAGTTATTACAACACAATAATAGATTTCCTTTTCCGAGAGCACAAGAGAGTAGAGATTAAATGGAACATTGTGATAATATTTCCATGTACATATCACTTTAATAACAAGTCAAATTAGGTCATACAAGGAAGGTAGTGGATATTGCATGCTTTAGTAAGTAATTAACACTGTGAACATTGCTTTATCTTCAACCATGCCCCATCACTGACTTGGTGCCAAGTTGGAACTCCATAATTATCTCCCAAAAGGAATATATGTGCCTCCATTAATTCACTAAGTTTATCTATTTCTAACTGAGTTCTTAGTTGAATGAACTAAACTAAACTAAATGGATTTGCATGCAACTGAATGGAAGTGCACGCAACTTAGTGGAACTGCATGCAATGGAACATAACTGAATGCAACTGAATAGAACTGAATGTAACTGAAAAAAACTGAATATAACTTAACTGAACTAAATGTAACTGAATGTAACTGTACAGAACGTAATATAGCTGAAGAGAATTGAAAGTTACTGAACATAGCTAAATGTAACTAGTGTTTCTCCATCAGTGTCATCTTCAACAACCACTTGCATAAATTAAGGAGTTGATCCCTTAATTAACTGAACTTGTTTTATCACCAATAAGACTCAACTAATGTCTTTTTAATTCAAGCTCACTTGGAGGAATGCATGAGAAATTCAAATTATCTCTCTATCTATGTGCTCATATTAATTTTATTTGCATGGTCCATATGTGTCTTCATTAATTCTTTATCTTATCATTATCATAAGAACTGTTTTGAACCTATGATAATATTATTACCCTAGGTCATATAGTCACATGCTAACGTAAATCACTCTAGGATTATCTAATCCCTAAAAGATACCTGTGTTATATTTTTATCATTTAATCAATATGATCTAGGATCTTATCTGAGAGAATAGCATGCACAACAATAATCAAAAGAGACAAGATACACAAAGATTTTTCCTAAGGGAAACCATAAAGGAGAAGACCCAACAAATTCCTCAGAGATAGAATGAGCACCAATAGAAAAAGTAAAACCCAAGAACACAAATATGATCCCTGACAGATGATCTCTCACTCACTTGTGCGAACTCCTCCTCTCTCACTCATGCACTACAGTCGAGTGAGTGTGTGTATCAAATAGAGAGTCTCACTCTCTATTTATACAAATTTTCCACTTGACAATTACTCACCAGGGTCGACTTCTCTAGGAGAGTTTAATAACACTAGTGTAGTAGGGATTTATCCCTACTATAGGGGTAGGAATGGCTCCCTTCTGCCTATAGGACAGAAGGGTAGGTTCCTGCTAGTGGGTAAATGTTATAGGTAGAAGGGTAGGTTCCTGCTAGTGGGTAAATGCAGAAAATAAAATGTAAGGTAATCAAACAGAACAGTAAACTAAGCTAAGAACAAAAAGGAGATAGAAGCAATGATGAACCCCTATGCACACAAGGATTAGGGTTGCTCCTCCAAATACCTACAAATAAATCCTAAGCTACAATAGATTGAAACACCTGCAAAACAATGTTAGATCTAAAACCTGCAAATGAAATATGGTTATACCTTCTCTTGGGTGGAAATGGGCCACCATGCCCTAGCTTGTGGAAGCACCTCTCTTGGATGGAGGAGCAATGGCTCAATGGAAATGGAGGAGAGGGAGTGTGGGTGTATTGAGAGGTAAAGATCTCAAGGCATCCATAGGAAACATAACAATATGCAAGGGAGAAGTTGTTTGAGAGTGACCTTCCACCCTCCTTTTATAGATTTTTAAGCGGTTTTATGGTTTTAAGCCCTTGGTCAGGGCTTTAGCCCCTTCCACCCTAACTTTATCTCCTTTTAGGGTCTTAGCCCCTTTTGGGGGGTTTTAGCTCCTAGGAGACTATTTTGGGCCCCCTTTTGGGGTTTTTAAACCCTTTTCTTCATCCTTTAGCTATTTTGAGGGTGTGGAGGTCTAATGGAGTGAGATGAGGGTTGTGAGATGGTGTCCTTGGGTGGTGTAGGCCATTTGAGAGCTGAGCGGAGGATTTTTGGGTTAGCATATTGCCCCCTGATGTGTGAGGGAAAGAGGTCAATGTATGGCCAACGGACATCATAGGATTTGCTGCGTAGAGGTGGTGCTTCTGGGGATGGGGCATGGTGGCTTTTGGTTTTTGTATTAATATGGTTCCAATCAATGGGTGAGATAAAAATAATGTGTGACATTTATATCGATGAGGCGGGCGTCCCCATGCTCATGACAATGTCAAAAGAATAATTTGATCTATGCTCTAAAATGAAAGAGCTGATCATATACAACTGATGTTACAATAACGGTTGCCTCCATGTGAGGTTGAATACAATGATGATTTGGTACATTGGACCCATGGAATTCTCATGCAATGCTATATCTTCATGACTGATGGTCTGATAGATCTGGAATGGTACATAGCTGTGTGGATTCGCTAATTGAGAGTTAGAGTCTCTATGGTACAAGTATGCTGCATCAATCATAAAGGTATATCAAAGCACTGATGGGGCTTCTGAACACTATCTCCAACACAACCTGGAAGTCACAAGGGACATAACCTGTTTAGGTCCCTTGAGTGGACTCACCAATGTGCTAGAGTCAGGTGACAACCAGGGTCTTCGACCAAATATTGTACAGACAAACCCCTATGCAAATCTCAACAGTGCGATGATGTAGTTGAATTTCAGCACATGAGAAACAACCATCCCGAGAGGCACTAAGGACTCCTCTCAAGTGGTCCAAGGAACTCATCAATGAGGTTAATGAAACCAAGATACGGGGACCTCTAGGTCTATCCTCTGGAATATGTGTGTTGGCATCGAAAGAGGGAGACCTGCCCCTAGCAAAGGTAATGATGTTTCCTTGACCAGGAGCACGAGGGAGATAAATGGAAGGTGTGAAGCAATATGTGGACTGAATCACTGAATGCGGAGGGGGGGGGAGGGAAATATTTGAACAGGGTTAGGGGGAGGGAGACTCAAACTTCCTTTGTTCAGAGTATGATGGCAGGGCAGACCAGGAAGCAAATGAAACTTGACTCATGGGAATGGGATCATAGCTGTAATACTGAAAATGTCACTACAAATGGGAAATGCTTGGAGGAGGTAGACACTTTTGAAATTGATGGGATCCAAGGAAGACTCATTGTAGAGTACTCTGAACAAAGGCGACCCAACGGGGGAATGCTGCCAAACTGTTTTCTATGGGGTGGTGTCTAGGAAAAATGTTATGGTATGATCTCGTGGATTTTTGGCGAGCCTGAGAAGGTAAATGCTCGATGGTGCTTTCAATTTTAGAGAGTCTGAAAGAACGAAGAAGACTCCAGTTGGGGCTCTTTTTCGTTGGTAGTCTCCTATTCCCAAAAAATGATAAAAGTATGCATAGGAGAGCTCGCCCATCATGGAGGAGATGAGAGACTTATTTACCGTTGGTAGTCCAATCATGCCGAAAAAGGTTAAACCTATACTGAATGGATGCTCATTCAGATACTTTTACGAGCATGAACGAAAACAAGTTTGCTCGGAAATATTTTCTTGATGAGAAGGCTGGAAAAGAGCATAACGACAACCCATGGTGAGCTTTTTCGTAAAGTGCGGCCCCTCTGCCCGAGAAAGCATAAAATTATGCAGAGGGGAACGGTCTTGGCTTGAGTGTGGCAAGGGTGTCCTTTTCATTTTACTGGTCTACATGGTCTGCAAAAGGAGGTAAATGAGACGATGTAGACACCCTTTCCTATACTTTAGCGAGCAGGAAAGGAAGCAGCTACACTCGGTAATCTTTTCATTGTTTTAATGAGTCAAAAAAGAGCTTAAACGAAACTACAATATGGTCAACCGATTGCGGTGGCACAAGTGGTGCCCCATGTCGGGATAGTGGATAGAGGTCCAAATTTCATCTGCACAGTATGGATGAAGCAAAAGGCTCTCAAACATACCAATACATGCACGAGATAGATCGTGATAGAGGCTCAAGAGTCGGTGCGGCAGAGGCACGCAAACTGAAGTGGCTCTTGGACAGAGGTTAGGAGAGCGTGTGTGTGTGTTGCAGTGGATAGACTTGACTACATGCGATGTAAGTACAAGTCCAGAGGAACTTATATTCCAAATACATGCAAGAAAAATAAAGGGTTTTGTGGACGATGGTCCAGATGTCCGTGTAAGGTGTGGTGGAAAAGACAATTATAAATACAAAAATAAAAGTAAAATTACATTCCTTAAGAGGTGGTGTCTCGATAAATCACATGAGTAGTGGTTGAGAGGTGTGATACAAGTACAGGTCCATAGACATTCGCATCATTATGTCATGGCTTGTGAATTGAGGTGACTTGTGGGAAATGGTCCTGAAATTAATTTATTAAACATGAGACGATGGTCTCATCAGGAGATGGAAGTTTGAGTCTAGAGATGTGAGAGGTGTCTCGAACTGATTCTGGGTGACTTTGGAGTAGCAATTAATGGTACTGCCCCTGATTCGTGGTAAAAAAACATTGAAAAACAAAAAGGGAAAAAACACTACGCTATAAGGGACTCATAGTTGTGGTATTAGGCATAGGATCTCTTGAGGTGGAGGCCATTGCGCGACTTCTTCAAGAGTCGACCATCTGATTCAGCAAAGAGGTATGCCCCCTTGCTGAGATGAAGGTCATTGGCAAGGCGAGATGACAGAATATGGTATTTTATGGGAAGAACCGATTCCACACTATGGTTTAAATGGAATGGGGTAGAACCAAAGATAGCCTTATAGATCTCTCCATCATCGCATAAGTGGTGCCGGGATAGATCAGGTGGATCTTCCACAGCCAATGAGGTGAAAGGGAAAATGGTGCTAGATATCATGAAAATGGTATTGGTTATGGTTTTTGTGGCCTTTCCCCCAGTCTCTGTTGGAGGAAGAGGGGCAGGCCTAGAGACAGAAGGAGTCTTTGATGGACCTGGAGGTAGGTGCAACATCATCTCAATTGGATGGACATGATTCAACACATCCTGGGGCCTCATAGGTATGGTAGGTGGTTCAAGGTATCACACAGGATCTCCCAGTGTGAAATCCTATAGATTGCAGATTTCCAAGATAGACTTACTCACGATCTCGAATGGTAGGAAAAGGAAAATGTTGATCGAGAATGAACCCCACTGTTTCCCTGGTAACTAGGGTTGAGGTTGCAACTGAGGTTGCAGCTACGGATGGAGATGCAGTTGTGGAAAGAATGGAAGAGACAGGTTTCATGGACTATTGGTGGTGGTGGAGAGAAGAGGGTCTGCAGAACTGGACATCATGTAGATGGACATGGTGTCTGAAGAAGGAGGTGGGGGGTGCACTTCTTCGATCAAGGTGATTTCAGAGTCAAGGGAATGTTGACGGAGGTCGGCTAGAGCCATTCAAAATTCGGGCAGGTCTTGGCAATGGTGAGAGTAATGTCCATACAAACCACAAAGGGCCCAGGCATGGTTTTTTCTCAATGCCTTGTTCTTGACTATTGGTGCAGTTGGGAGTTCAACCATGGGGATGTTTTTGTTTGTATCCATGGCATCCAAATGCGCATGGATCATGGGGATTTCAGGGAAATTCTGAGTTGGATGGCCCTATTGCTCACAGACGGTGCAAGGTGGGACTTTTTGTAGTTCTGCGGTGGCTTTGGCATTCTTTCCCATGGTCCTTTTCAGATGGGGTGGTGCGGGTGCAGGTACAGTGGTTGGATTTTGCAGACCAGGTGGAGGGTGATACTCGACCGTGATGGGTTTCACTAGCGTTAAAACAACTTGGGGCATTGTTGGTTGAGTTGGTGGATCAAGATACCACACTGGGATTCCCAACGTAAAGTTAGGTAGGCTTAAGGTGGCCATGACCGGCTTGCTCATGACACTAGGTGGGGGGAAGAGGAAGGGAATCGTATGGACTGGGGATGATCCCACATAACTCCTGGTTTGTTTCATGTGGGGATGCAGTTGTGGTTGCGGCTGAGTGTAGTGTTGTTGCGGCTTTTGTTGGTTTTGTGGCTATGGACGATGTTGTGGTTGTGGTTGGGGCTGCGGCTGCGGTTGTTGTTTGGGTTCAGCTGTGCTGGATGAGACCATGCACAAGTCTGCAGTTTTATTTTGTGTCGGTGGTGGTGACACTAATGGGAAAGGGGCTATCATAAAGGTATCAACAAACAAACCAGGGCCCACATTCAACAATGGGGAGGTTGGTGTGTTTCCAACCATATTGTTGGTTGTAGGGACGAAATTAGTGTGTGTGGTTGCCCCTTATGGCTCAATGGTGGTTATGGTAGGGATAAAATTGGCAGGTGTCATTAACCCTTGTGGATCATGATAAGTGAGCTGATCAACCATCACAATCTTCCCTTCATGGGGAAACATCATGAGACGAAAGACAATTGATGCGACTACTCTCATGGCATACATGTAACTCCTTCTGAGGAGGAGGTTGCAGTCCATTTGAGCATTGACGACTTCTATGTCGATCAACACCGTCTTCCTGGCTAACGTGATGGGGACATGGGGGAGGATTCCTTACGCTTTAGTGGGATTTCCATCATAATCCCGCAGAGTTGTGGAGGACGGTTGCAGAATTGGTGATCCAAGTTTCTGCCAAACCAAGGTAGACATAAATCACGTGGATGCCCCCTCATCCACTATGCACCAGTGCACAACCGAATTCCGGATGGATACTGAGATTTGGAAGGCAATGATCGATGGCATGCACGGTTCTCTATTCTCTGTGTCGAATGTGATTAACTTGGAGTCAGAGGGGTCTAGTACCCCTAGGGTGAATAGTAAGGATTTCTACTGTGTTAAGCATGTTTTAAGTACCTCAAGAGCGGGCATGGCGGTTGGCGTTTGGGCCAAATCATCCACAATGCTATAGCTAACTGTGGCTCTAGCTGTGGAATTATTGAAGATTCTATGTATGGGGGGGGGCACAGGAATGGGGGTAACTGAAGAGGTATATTGACTGTCTTAGATGTGGATGTTGTTGATGAGTCAGCAGGTTCGATGGTGGTACCATACTAATTTCTTCTAGTCTATAAGTTGACCTCTTCAGTCGTCATGGCTAGCAGGTGGTGAACACTTGTTTCAGCTGTGGGAGGTTCCCCCAAAGCATTGGGATTGGCCTGGGGAGGGGGTGGAGTTGCCACCAATCCTTAGACTGGCAGTAGGTTTTAAAGCACCATGGGGGGAGGTCCCTATGGTGCTGGGTTGGTTTGGCCTTGATTTTCCACGTTGGTGGCCTGTTGGGCCTTGTTTTAAATGGCCTGCTTAGTGCGATTCATGAGGGGACACTCGAATGTGTAGTGCCCATAAATGTCATAGAGTGTGCACAGTTGGTTTGTGCACAATGTGGTGTTGCGTCTTGGTGCATTCTATTGTGGGGGGTTTTGGGCTAGCCAGTTTGCCGCAGCATTATTGGGATGGTTTGATTGTTGACTGCCTCCTTCCAATTGGTTATTGCCTTGGTTGCGGGGTCGGTTATTTCTAGCTTTCCCTTGTTGATTGTTGGGGGTAGGCTGGTTGGGACAGTTTTGTTGTGCGAACACTTGTTCCAATGGAGCAGGTGGAGTGGGGACAGGGGCTTGAACTGGTTGCACTGGCGATGCATAGTATATTTGTGGGGGTGGTGGTACCACAAATGTGGGCCTTTGCCCCACATACTGCTGTGTTGGCTAAGCCATGGATTGAGCCTGCTCTAGTGGCGCAGGCTGTGCATAGGAAGTTGTTGCTCTGGACTGAGACATCATTCTTGCGTAGTTTGGAGCTTGGTTCTGGTAAGAAACACTAGTAGTGTTGCTTAATTGTGGTGTAATGACAGGTGGTGTCGGTCGAGGCTATGGCTGTTGGGAGACCGATCCTATGATGCCGTCGGCAGCATGGGATTCCCCTGGTGTGTCGCGGTAGGAGGTACTCAGATGGGGAGCATCTGGAATGACGGTGTATAGGTATCCATATTGAGCATAGATAAGGTCAAATTGTTGGGCCTTCAGTATGGCCTCTTCTTCGGATTGGGGACATTTGGATGGGACGTCCTTTGCTATGGGTGGGAGCAAGGTCTTAAGGAACCAATCCAAGAAGATCCTGTCGTCAAGTTGGATTTTGCATAGAATACAACATCGCTGCCACTCATGGATATGGTCCATTATATGAGTGGCGGTGCTTTGGTGACAGGATAACAGGATATCCACCCCTTCGTCATATCTAATAGGGAGTTGGAAATATTGTAGGAACATGAAGGCTAGGGAGTTGAAGTCTGGGTATTTGGCCTGTGGTAGCTCAATGTACCATTTGGTCGTAGCACCTGTAAGGGTGCGTTGGAATAGCCTCAGTCTGATGGAATTGTCTACGATGCTGTTGGATGAGCACCATAGATGGAATGTCATTATGAGGTTTTGGGGACATTCCCTGCTTTGCCTTCAAACTTGGGGATGTCTGATGGCAGCTTAGTTGGAATTGGAGGCCAAAATGCTTGATGGCAGATGGGGTCATTTGTTAATCTGGCCAAATCAGGCAAGTTAAGAAAAGCCATGAAGCGCATATTTGACCCCAAGTTGAAGTGGGATGGCGCTGTGATGGTGGTGGGGTTTGCAGGTGCATAATGCATCTACACAGCTGGGGGTGCTTGCGGTGGAACCATTGCAGATGCACCAATGCCCCCAAGTGTTGTGGGTGGGATAGTATGAGTGGCAGGGAGATTTCCACCATGTATGATAGTAGGGGCAATGTAAGTGGATGGTCCACTGCCCCCCTGTGTGACAAGAGGGGCAGTGTGTGTGGAAGGGCCATTGCCCCCGTGTGTTGCCAGTGTACCATCTTGGCTAGTCACTATAGATGGTGGCAGCTGACTAATGATATTTTACATAACTATGCTTGGGCCACTGGTTGGGTTGTGGGTGACAGGTTGTTAAGGTATGCCAAAAAATGGATCCAGATTTGTACTAGCCATGGGGCTTGATGGTGCAGTATGGAGGTCTGGCTCAAACTGATATGGGTTTGAATCAGAATTAGAGGATGTGTGGCCTTCTAATGGTGTGGGAGATCGCTAAGAGTGGCTTTGATAGTGTCAGTTGAGTGTTCCAAGTGGTGGTGGTTCACCTCTTAGGCATGAGGAAGAACGTGGAGGATCAATTGTGTTAGATTTTATGCCTAAAACTTGGTGGGAATGATGTTTGGATGTTGGTTTCAGTGGCTTCCTATTGGCTGTAGGTAGTCATTTGGACACCAAGACTGCCAAGAGACAGTGCTTGGATTTTTCCTCACAAGTGTTTCTACTCAATCGAAAGGGGTCATTGCCCATTTTGCTTGGCAATTCCTCTCAGCAGCCGACTATTTTGAGGTTCCTGTGGTACTCCTCAAAATGAGTTTCTGGGAAAATCCCAAGTACTGCCCACATTTGAAGCAGTCAGGGACTTATGTCCTCAAAGACTGTAGAGTTGTTTGTACTTAGTGTAAATTGGTAAATTTTAAGACTCACTCAGCATCATGAACTGAGTTGGGTTAATTAGTTGATATGGTGTATTTGTTTGTTTGTTTTTCTGGTATTTGGTTGCTGCAAATGGTTTATAAATTCATCATGGTAGATTTCATTTCATTATGTTTATGTATGCTAGTATTGAATAATCATAAATTGTGAACAAATACAGTGATTAATCCTGAATGTTTGCTGGCCTAACTAGATGTCTACCTCACACTGATATTCCTCTTCAACCAAGAGAAGGTGTTGGGATCCCAACACAATGGGACTAAGCCCATCCGTAGATCCTCAGGTCACCTACCAGATGCTAGGTTGGTCAATAGGGAGGACACTTAGCGCTATGAGAAGCCCTCCTTCTCTACCCCCTCTACCTTCCAGGTCACCTGGTTTTAATGGTTTGGAACAATATAGTGGAGTTCCTAGATCTATACGAGCTTTCACTTCGTTATATCCCAGAATACCCCAGAGGGTGATGACTGGGTAGAGGAGGAAGGGGAAGCAAGATCGTTAATTTTAGGTTGATTTTAGTTAGGCTAGGTTCATTTGATTAAGCCATTAACATTTACCTAGCATTTACACATTGTATATGAAAGAAATTGTAGAAAATGAAAACAGAAACTGAAATTGACTTGCAGTGCTGGACAGAGGCGGCTGAGCGACACTGACAGTCATATAAAACTTAAATTTGGGTGTTATTAAACTAAAATTGAAGTTTCGTTCGGTAGGCCACACATTTATGATCAAATCTAGAGAGGGGCCGTGATATTTTTTTAGAAACCGGTGGGGGGGTCGCACAAAATGCAGAAACAGGCACAGACTAAGTTTCTGGGTTGAATTCACACTTATCGGGGGCTTAAGTGTGCCCTGGGTGCACCTGTTTGCACATTAAGTGTGCCCCAATTTCACCTTTGGCCCTGATAAGAGCGACTTGCTCCGGATTTGGGGTTTTTTGTGAGACAGAGTCAGATCTAGCCTATAGTAACTTGTGCTATGGCCAATCTGACTCAATGTTTCCTAGCAGAGGCTTCGACAGTACTCAAAACAGGAAATAAACTGAATTTAAGATGGATTTAACCGAATTTTTTTTAAAACTAGGGCAACAAATTTAAAAAATTGAAAATTAAAAATTTGGACCAAGGATCCTGTGGGATTGACTTGGTATGGTCGCCAGTTCTGTAGTAGGGATTTCTCCCTACTACAGGAGCAGGAATGGCTCCCTTCTTCCTATAGGGAAGAAGGGTAGGTTCCTGCTGGTGGGTAAATGCAGAAAATAAAACGTAAGGTAAATAAATAGAATAGTAAACTAAGCTAAGAACAGAAAGGAGATAGAAGCAATGATGAACCCCTCTGCACACAAGGGTTAGGCATCTGCCTCCAAATACCTACAAATAAATCCTAAGCTACAATAGATTGAAACACCTGCAAAACAATGTTAGATCTAAAACCCGCAAATGAAATAAGGGTTAGAAAGCAAAGAAAACTGAGAAACTAAGAAACAAAACATGAAATGNATGCCCTAGCTTGTGGAAGCACCTCTCTTGGATGGGGGAGCAATGGCTCAATGGAAATGGAGGAGAGGGAGTGTGGGTGTCTTGAGAGGCAAAGGTCTCAAGGCATCCACGGGAAACATAACAACATGCAAGGGAGAAGTTGTTTGAGAGTGACCCCCCATCCTTCTTTTATAGCTTTTTCAAGGGGTTTTATGTTTTTAAGCCCCTGGTCAGGGATTTAGCCCCTTTTTTGGGATTTTAGCCCCTTTCGCCCTAAATTTAGCTCCTTTTATGGTTTTAGCCCCTTTTGGGGGGTTTTATCTCATAGGAGACTATTTTGGGCTCCTTTTTGGGGGTTTTAAGCCCTTTTCTTCATCCCTTATCTATTTTGAGGGTGTGGGGGTCTAATGGAGTGATATGAGGGTCGTGAGATGGTGTCCTTGGGTGGTGTAAGCCATTTGAGAGCTAAGTGGGGGATTTTTGGGTTAACAACTAGTACCCCTAAATTGTGGGAAATATTTCCCCAACTTACAATAGAGGGTTAACCTCAATGAGTTTACATGAATTTATTATATTGATGATTCTTCCAATAGGAAAATCAGGGTAAAATAAAATACAATATAAGATATCCAAATGAATACATTCCGAAGTTACAAATACATCAACACTCCCTCTTAACTAGGAAGGTATTCTCTTGACAGAGTTCATCAGCACAAGTCTTCATCACTGAATCATCATCAAATATGGATCATCATGAAAGCTGGAACATCATCAAAGTTGGATCATCATCATCACTTCTTCCACTATCTCGAGCAAATGGTGTTATCTCTCAATTCTACTCATCATAGGAAGTTCTACAAAGCCAACCCTTTTTCATGCTGAATGTAGGCCTAGCCTCCATGTAGGTCTTCATCAATAGAGCTATCCCTTTTTCATGTTGGATGTAGTCCTAGCCTCCATGTAGGTATTCATAAACAAATCCAACCCTTTTTCATGATGGATGTAGTACCTTGCCTCTGCAAGGATTTCCACTACAGAGCTAACCCTCTTTCATCCTGGATGCAGTACGTTTCCTCTGCAAGTATTTCCACTACAGAGCTAACCCTTTTTCATGTTGGATGCAGTACCTTACCTCTGCAAGGATTTCCACTACAGATCCATCCCTTTTTCATGTTGGATGTAGTACCTTGCCTCTGTAAGGATTTCCATTACAGAGCCAGCCCTTTTTCATGTTGGATGCAGTACCTTTCCTCTACAAGGATTTCCACTACAAAGCCAGACCTTTTTCATGCTAGATGCAGTACCTTGCCTATGAAAGGATTTCCACTACAGAGCCAACCCTTTTTCATGTTGGATGCAGTACATTGCCTCTACAATGATTTAGACTATAGATCCATCTCTTTTTCATGCTGGATGCAGTATCTTGCCTCTACAAGTATTTCCACTACAAAGCCAACCCTTTTTCATGCTAGATGCAGTACCTTTCCTCTGCAAGTATTTCCACTACATATCCAACCCTTTTTCATGATGGATGAAGTACCTTGCCTCTGTAAGTATTTATACTACACAGCCATCCTTTTTTCATGTTGGATGTAGTACCTTTCCTCTGTAAGGATTTCCACTACAGAGCCAGACCTTTTTCATGATGGATACAGTAACTTGCCTCTGCAAGGATTTCTACTACATAGCCAGCCCTTTTTCATGTTGGATGTAGGACTTGCCCTCTACAAGGTATTTCTCTATAGATCCATCCCTTTTTCATGCTAGATGTAGGTCTCAGCACTTATATCCTACCATGGGAGGCCCAGCCTGTAACCATGTCGAAAAGGCCCAATGCTTACATCCATCGGCATGGTAGGACACACCATCTACCATCTGAGGAAAGGCTAAGCACTTACATCCATCGACATGGTAGTACAGACCATATTCCATCTGAGGAAAGTCCCTGCACTTACATCTAGCCATGGGAGGCCCCGCCTACCACCATGTTAGAAAGGCTCATGGACTCATCACTTCCCCTTGGAAGGAACCTCGATCAGGAGAACACCAAGCTTCTCCATGAAGCACTCAAACTTCATTATGGCCATTTCTAGCATAGAATAACATCAGGGATGATTACGTCCAAGGACAACTTGTGAGATTTTCCAGGACTGATTACATCCAAGGACAACCTATAGTACTATTTACTTCTGAGAAACCTATGAGCTTTGCCAAGATTTTATGCTTAGACAACCTGTCTCACCGACTATGCTAGAACTCCCTCTTTTGAGAGATCTTGATCTGGATAAAAAACTAGAGGTTCACTACTCCTCTCTCAGCTACACTCAACACCATATAGGACTCCATCCTGTAAAACCAGTAGACCATATTGGATCTCAAACTGAAGAAGCAACCGAGGGTGCTCTTCTTTTCATTGGTGCTACCAATCCAAATCAACACAACCATGTAGGTTAGTCTTCTAATTCATATCATACTTGTTCCCATACACAACTATACCCTTTAGGTACCTCACTCCATGCTTTGAAACTAGGTGATCATGTCTCGTATCCGCCAGGAACATCAATGAATAAAACATCTGATGGTACATCCTGGCATTAACCATCTCTAATGAAGCATCACTCAATGGCTTCAGGTTCGATGCCATAGCTGTGGCCATGGCCTTGCATTCCATCATCTCAAACCTCTTCAGGATCTCCAATGCATACCTCTTTTGTCCAAGGGAGATTTCATCTACACTCTGCCACGCCTCCATGCCTAGAAATTAGTGCATCATGCCCAAGTACTTCATCTCAAACTTGGCAGCAAGTCTCCTTCTTTCAACTTTAATGAGTTCCTCTTTTCCTATCAGGAACAGGTTATTGACATATAATAGGAGAATCACTGGTATTTCTCCTTCAAAATTAGAGCAAATGTTGGAATCTTATTTATTCTCAGTAAAGCCTAGATCCATCAGTAATCTATCCATCCTATCATATCATGTCAAACCTCAGAATCTTATGCAGTCACTCCCTCTGAAGAGGAGCATCATTCCCCCTCTTCCTTTAATACTCTATGTATTAAAACATTATGTACTAGAGTGAAAATAACTTCCTCTTCTACTAATATTCTATGTATCCATATAGGATCATTGGATACCAAGATCCTCTATCATGAACCTTTTCAAAATTTCTTCTCGCACCCATCTGTGAGCTTGTCATCCCCTATAGGCTTTCATTTTCAATCTTGTAGCAAAGCTTAATATATTCATCACTCTAGGTAATATTTAAGCTCCTCATATATGTGTTATCCCATGGGTTCCTTCTAAGCTCGTACAAGGCCTTATTTAATTTGCACACTTGAGTCTTTCGGTCATGTGTCTCAACTCCCAATGGCTGCAAATGTCTCTTCGTAGTCTATGTCTTATTTCTGTGAGAAGCCTCGCTCTATGAATATTTCCTTGTATCCCATGATGTTTCCCTCTACTGCATGTTGGATCTTGTCAATCCACTTAGAGGTCACAACATAATTCCCTTATGGTCTTAGGACCACATCCCAGACATATCTTCTTGTCTACTTCTTCATAGCTGGAAGGATTTGCATCAGTGTCACATAACTGCATTGTGTCTGAGGCCTCTTTATTTCTTTGAAAGTATATTCATATTATTCTTCATCTTGGATTATTTCTCATGCCTATGGTGGTATTCATATCTCGTGGTGGATCTACCATTCTCTTTATATTCTTTTGAAGCTCTTTCTTTCGCCATGGTGTCTTTGACCCAAGAATATTTGGGTTCATCTTCATGTATTCTTATTGGATTAAATCTTAAACTATTGTCACTTATTCTTCAGATCAAGTTTCATCCTTCTTTTCTTGTAGTTGATTGTACCTGATCTTTCCTACATGTTGATGTATATGTAACTTCGGAATGTATTCTTCTATGTATCTTATGTATTGTAACCCGATGTTTATTCTAGGATGTTTCTATAATGTATTCGAGTCATGTTGTCATACCCCGATGTTCCGATCGGGAGGATTAATAATGTAAACAAGTCATATCAAGTCATTACGTAAGTCCCCACAGTTTCGGGGCACTTGAGTTATTATACACTAATTAAGGTGTAGGCTCGAGTAGTAATTATTAGGTTGAGCCTACGTGTGAAATGGAAATTCAAGTGAATGGATTAATATAAATAGAGAGTGTGAGTCTCTCTATTTATCACTTGTGACATACATCACTTGCTCTCTCAAGTGTGGCGCACCTTTGGAGAAGGAAATACTTTGGCTTGACAGAAGACAGAAGGCTATTGTTGTTTTGGGAGATCTCTTACTATTTTGGTGTTGATTCTATCTTAGAGGAAGTTGCGGGGTTTTCTCCTTTATGGTTTCTCTGAGGAAAACTCTTTGTGTCTCTTGTCTCTTGTGATGTGCTCATGTTTTATTGCTGTACTTTTTATTCACTCACTGAAAAGATCCTAAGATCATAATGCTAGCTTAATTGTTGAAAAACTAATATGGTATCAGAGCTAACCTGAGAAGAAGACATTGTACAGCTACAGGAATTAGGTATTCCTATTTTGTGGATCTTCCTCCACATATTTTCAGCAAAAGTATGCTAATATGACTCCCCATTGAAGGGCGCATCTTTCTGTCGAAGCGGAATTTGATTCCGAGCATTTTCAGTCTTCGATGCAGAAATTAGGGATTTCTACAGAAGATGATTTTTTGAGTGAGACCAGAATAGGGTTATTTTCCTCATCAAAACCAAATTTTAGAGACCTGGATCAAGAAATTTGGTTGGGTAAAACTCCAGGAAATTCAAACCCTAGTTTGACCCAGAGCTAGGAGAAACCCTAAATACTAAAAATGCTAAGTTTTGGTACAGTCGCTATATTCTGAGATTGGCGAAGTCTCAGAAGCTTAAAATTTCAGCGGCCCAATATAAAATCCTGATGAAGCGTGTGTCAAAAAATCAGACTCATATTCTCTGTACTCCAGGAGATATGATCTCTCCAAGTTAGGGTTCCAACCTCTTCCAGAATTCATCCCTGAATAGGACATTTGGGGAGATCTGCAATATCTTGAGCTACAGAGGTCCAAATGGAATTCCTGAAGATGTTCCAGAAAGGGAACAAACTTTAATTTCGGTGGTCCGAATATAAGACTCAGAAGATGAACCAGTGACACGTGGCATGCCGTACAACTTCACTGTTCTGAACAGTCCTGTAACAGGTCACCTTGGGAAAATGATCATAAATACCAAATGGTAAAACCAATTCTGATGAAACCTATGGTTTTGTATCCAGGACATGCAAAATTACCCCAGTGAGAAATTTCATACACATAGGATTAGTAATTTCGGAGATATCATAGAAATAGTAACAGGCATTTCTGCAGAAGAAATCAGTAAATTAGGGATTCCTGTTTGGGGAGCTTCCCTCCACTGTTTTCAGAAAAGGAGTACATTGGACAGCTCCATTTGAAGATATATATATGTTTGTCCAATTATATCTGAAATTTTCCAAGTTTTGAAAATTAGGGTTTCTGCGACAAACCCTAGATCAGCAAACTCCGGGACAAGGACAGACACCTCAAATCGGTAAGATCTAATCTTTTGTATTTCCATTTGAGGTTCTCATTTCAATATGATCTATCACAATAGCTTGATGATAAGATTGGTGAAGTTGAAAACTTCCAAGCATAGAAGTATTTTATCTCTCTGAAGAAACTGGATTGGACACCTACATGAGTATAGAGGTTCCAGTTTCAGAGGGAGACGAGGCCAAAGAAGACATCATGCTCATGCTGCAAAGGATGATGAACCATCCAGAAAGAGATCCATATATGAGAGTGAAGATTCTTCAAGAGAGGATGAATATGTTCTGATATCAGCTCTCACAGGTAACATTACTCATGGAAATGATGATTGGCTTATAGACAGTGGGGCTTCCAAACATATGATGTGATTCAA
>LPNX010711519.1:551184-660141 GCA_001517045.1 Pseudotsuga menziesii | reverse complement strand
AAGGCTCATCTAGTTTGAAAAAGGACTAGCTCTGTGTAGATGCCTCATCTAGTTTGAAAGAGGACTAGCTCTGAGATGACACATCCAGTATGAAAAAGGGCTGGCTCTGTAGAACTTCCTATGATGAGTAGAATCATGAGATAACACTAGTGTTGATCCAGATTGAGTGATGATCCAGATCCAGTAATGATGATCCAGCAGTAATGATCCAGATCAAGTGATGATCCAGATCCAGCCCAGTGATGATGATCCAGATTGAGAGATGATCCAGATCCTGTGAAGATGACTTGAATACGAAGATGACTTGAATATGAAGATGAATTGAATATAAAGATGACTTGAAGACGAGATGATCCCATTGATACAGAGAAGAATACCAGTGTTGAAAAATTGTGTCGAAAGAATACCTTCCTAGTTAAGAGGGAGTGTTGATGTATATGTAACTTCGGAATGTATTCTTCTATGTATCTTATGTATTTTAACCCGATGTTTATTCCGGGATGTTTCTATTATGTATTTGAGTCATGTTGTCATACCCCGATGTTCCGATCGGGAGGATTAATAATGTAAACAAGTCATATCAAGTCATTAGGTAAGTCCCCACAGTTTCGGGGCACTTGAGTTATTATACACTAATTAAGGTGTAGGATCGAGTAGTAATTATTAGGTTGAGCCTATGTGTGAAATGGCAATTCAAGTGAACGGATGAATATAAATAGAGAGTGTGAGTCTCTCTATTTATCACTTGTGACATACATCACTTTCTCTCTCAAGTGTGGCGCACCTTTGGAGAAGGAAATACTTTGGCTTGACAGAAGACAGAAGGCTACTGCTGTTTTGGGAGATCTCTTACTGTTTTGGTGTTGATTCTATCTTAGAGGAAGTTACGGGGTTTTCTCCTTTATGGTTTCCTCGAGGAAAACTCTTTGTGTCTCTTGTCTCTTGTGATGTGCTCATGTTTTATTGTTGTACTTGTTATTCGCTCAGTGAAAAGATCCTAAGATCATAATACTAGCTTAATTGTTGAAAAAATAACACTACAAGTCAAATGCACCAGTTGTATGGTTAGAAACATTTCACAAGGAATATTCATAATGGAAATTTTTTCCGCATAAAGATATAATCGTGCAACTATTTTAGCCAATACATTAGAGGAAATTTGGCGTGTAAAATGGGCCTTATAATAAAACGCGTCAACAATAAATTTTGTGAGTTGGAATTCAAGAACAAATAGAATTTGAATAAAATGAGTCAACCATATTGGTTGAATTGACATATTTGTCATAAAAGAAAACTACTTTTTTTTTTCGTATTTTTGACATATCTCCATGTGTTTTCACTCAAATTTTAGAAGGGACAGCTTGTTGGACATGGAATTTAATTCCGCATCCAACGAGTACCCACACTACATACTTTTGATAGAACCCACTACCCCAAAAATAAGAAATACTTGAAACAACGTGATGATGATGTCATCATCACATTTTTTCAGGAATTTCTTGTTTTTGGGGTAGAGAGGTCCATCAAAAGTATGCGGTGTGGGTACTCATTAGATGTGAAATTAAATTCTGCATCCAACGAGCTCTCCCGCCTAGAATTTGAGTAAAAACATAGGGGGATATGTCAAAAATACGAACAAAAAAAGTAGTTTTTTCATTCTTCCTCCAAAATTAACAGCTATTATTTTATTATTTTAACTATTATTTTATCATTTTCCTTAAGAGGCCCATTTTAGAACCCAAATTTCCTCTAATGCAACATTCATCCATATCTCACAGAAACTATCTAGATGCCTTCCATCTCTACCATGACATCATTGAGATTGTGCACTAATCCAATATGTCAGCAAAGAGGTTTCATTCTAGCTAAGTAGCAATGGAGAGTTGTATAGCACCATGAGTTACTTAACCATCACATGCATATTAGTAGTATATTGTCATTAATGCAAACATTCTATCATGCATAACACATCAACTAAATATAATGAAATGCATAACCAAATAATATCATGAAATGAAAATACAATACTTATCTTTATTCTTTTCATGGGTAGAATCTTTCTTGAGCCTTTTGCTACATCATCTTCTTCATTCATGACATCATCATTTCTTATCCAAATGCTAAGATGGATAAGAGGTTCTTTAAGAATTGACATTAGAGGAAATTTCAACTCAAAATGGGTCTTTTAACTTTGATTCAAATTTCATGTCATCATGTGTTAGCCAATGAAATTGATTTAAATTTGAAATACCGTATAGGCCTTAAACACTTTTTTAATATAAATTTGGGGATGGGTATCATAAAAAAAACTACTTTTTTTGTTTGTATTTTCGACATATCTCCCCGTGTTTTTACTCAAATTTAGATCGGGAGAGCTCGTTGGATGCGGAATTAAATTCATCATCCAACGAGTACCCACTCGGCATACTTTTGATGAACACCGCTATCTAAAAAACAAGAAATACCTGAAAAGCATGATGATCATCACATTTTTTAGGTATTTCTTGTTTTTCGGATAGCGGGGTCTGTCAAAAGTATGCCGAGTGGGTACTCGTTGGATGCGGAATTTAATTCTACATACAACAAGCTCTCCCGATCTAAATTTGAGTAAAAACACAGGGAGATATGTCGAAAATACAAACAAAAAAGTAGTTTTTTTCTTTTCTTCCTCCAAAATTAATAAATATTATTTTATTAATTCTTTTTAGGAGGCCTATTTTGAGTTGAAATTTCCTCTAATGGTCCTTCATATTCCTCATCGCTTGAGGGATCTTCTTTGAATCGTGAGAGCTAGATCTTTAGTTGCTCCCATATTCTTTTCTCTTATTATGAGTCGAGCTTCATCTTGTGTGCACTCTTCTCAGAGTCTCCTGAAGGTAATCACTTCCTTTTGGCATGCATTCCTTGAAAGAATGAATCCCATGATATTGGGAGGCCATTCAAGGTGGTTATAACAATATCTTATTATTATTCGATTTCTTCATCATAACATCGAACAATTCCTTTTGGTGTCTTCAAGGATGACACATGAGGGATGAGATGATATTTAATAGAATTTGCAATGATTCTCTTGGCTCTATCCTTAGCCTCATTTCCCTGTAGTTCCTAGACGTTTCTTACTGAAATACTGATCCAAGTCAATTTCTTCAAGGATCATAGAGGTCTTATACTTCCATACTTGGAAGTTGTTAGCTTCACCAAGATTGTCATCAAGATGGTATGATAGGTCATTTTGAAATGAGAACCTCAAATGTAAATAGAAAAAGATTAGATCTTAAGGATTTGAGGTGTCCATCCTAGTTCTGTATCTCGTTAATCTAGGGTTTGTTATAGAAACCCTAATTTTCAAAACTTGGAATATTTCAGGTCTGATTTGATAGAAATATGCACCTTCTCAAGGAAAGCAGAGAAGCATACTCATTTTCCCAAAACTGTGATCAGAACTTCAAACTATCTGATGCCCTATTTTTCTTCAATTTCTTCTACATAATTTTCTAATATTGTTTTTATAATATATCCAAAATTACTACTCCTCTATATCAAAAAAATTTCATTGAGGTAGCCTCATCTTTCCTCTTTCCAACATCATAGGTTTGAGCACAATTCGTTTCACCAATTGGGACTTATGAGAGTTTTCCGAAGGTGACATATTTAAGGAATATTCAGAATAACGAACTTGTACGGACTTCCATGTGTCACTGTTTCACCTTCGGGGTCTAAAACATTTATGAAATAAATTAAAGTTTGTGCCCTATCTGGAAAATATTGAAAAATTTCATTTGGACCTTCATAGCTCAAGATATAGCAATTTTCCCTCGGTGTCCTATTTAGGGATGAATCTAGGGAGAGGCAGGAACCCTGATTTGGAGGAATCATATCTCCCAAAATATAGTGAATTGGAGGTAGAAAATTTTGCATAGGATACATCAGGAATTTATCTTCATCCTGTAAAAATTTTGGCCGGTGAGCCTTATCTAATCTTGAGATATTATGAATGGACTAAATGACTAGTTTTAGTCTTTTAGGGTTTTTTCGTCCGGGGTCGAATTCGGGTTTGACTTTCCAGAGTTTTACCCAAAAAAAAATTCGATCTTGATCTCTAAATTTTGATTTTGAGGAGGAGAGAATTCCTATGTTGGGCTCACTCAAAAATTCCTCTTTTGTGAAAAGCCCTAATTTCTCGCAGTAGTGACTGGTCAAAAACTGAAAAATGCCCCGAATCAAATTCTACTTTGACAGAAAGATGCACCCTTCAATGGAGATTTATTCTATCCTCCTTTTGTTGATGATCTGTGTAGAGAGACCCAAAAATTAAGAATCCCTTGCTTCTGCAGCTGCACAATGCCTTCTTCTCAGGTTATTGTCGGGCACTCTATATGCAAGTTAATTAAATTGCACATACAAAATGTTCAATATAAATTATCAACCCAAGATAGTCTTTTTATTGCAAATATAATTTTACATTATCTATGCTTAAAAACTAATTAGTTGATACTGTGGAATAAAATATCCTACCTTCCTATTCAACCCAACTCTTCCCATGATTAACTTAATCTAATTTACCATCTTAAGAATTTAGAATCACAAATACCTTCTTACAACCTTGATATTGAAATAAAAGATTCAGAAAATAAACATATATATTTACTTTTGCAGAAAGTTAACTCCTAAATTACCAAGCCATCTGAAGATCTCTTATAACTATCTCAATCCAACTTAATTTAGAAATCAGAAATGCAAAAATTGAACTCAACAATTATAACTGTGAATGGACTGAATTAGTGAAACTCAAGAAAGATAGTAATTAAAAGAAACTAGGGATGAGATTGGTTGTTATAGCTACGACACAAGTGCATAAGGAAAATTAGTCTACATAATTGACTGTCACACCACTCTATTGTAGCTTACAAGAAATGTGATTACAGATCAATTGAGGAAACACACAGTAAATCATTATTGTTGCAGATGTTATAAGAGACTACATCTACTGTAACATACACACCACACGATAGAGAATATAAATGCCTAATTAACTCAGTGATATCTATAGGAAGGTGGGCCCATCCTTTAAACAGAGATGCCAGAAACTACCACAAGTTAAAACACAGAAATCAAAAGAATATTGCTCCTTGTATTAGATGATGGAATGAAAGTACATTCTCTGTCATAGCTCATACAATATGATCAATTATTTTCCCACCCTTAGCTCTTGATACTCCCTAATATTTATACATTAATCTTCATAAGTTCTATCCAATAATATCAGGAAGCGATGGAAATCTATGATCTTTAGGATGCCCTATTACAATGCGTTGTTACAGCTGTGGTGAAACATAAGCAAAGAATATAGGAATTTTCTTGCATGAGGCGATAATTAAATACCAGAACCAAATCAAGAATTACTCCGTCAGTTGCAGCTACCCTTGAATAATGGTGCACTGTTGAACCGAGTCTGTTGCAGCCTTCGCTATTGCAGCTTGCGCAGGATGAGGATCTTTGACTATGTTTCACCTACAAAGGTAGAGTCTGTGGGCACAAATAGAAAAATATATTCATTTCTTCTAGAATCCACTTGACTTGATGCACCTGTATCCTTCACACTTTGAACAATCTTCATAAAATCCAACTTGTTAGCATAATTCAAGAGGTAAAGCCCTGTTTATTACAATAATAAGTATTAATAAGATAAAACAATAATTAGTCATACCTATGAGAAATTAGGGCTTTGTTGAAGGGAAAACATCTACTAGGTGCATGAAAATAGGGTAAGATAAGGAAAAAAGAGTATAGCAAGTGTGGTAAAAAAGGGGTCATTTCTAGGCCCAACAGTTAGCTCTGATACCATTTTATATTTTTATCATTTAATCAATATGATCTAGGATCTTATCTGAGAGAATAACATGCACATCAATAATCACAAGAGAAGAGAGACACAAAGAGTTTTCCTCGGGGAAAGTATAGAGGAGAAAACCCCACAACTTCCTCGGAGATAGAATGAGCACCAATAGCAAAAGTAAAACCCAAAAACACAAAGATGATCTTGAACAGTTTATCTCTCTCTCACTTGCACGGGCCTTCGCCAAAGCTAGACCTTCTACCCATTTTTTCATGTATTCGGTGCAAACAGGAATGTAAGCTTTCTATTTTGAATGAGGATTTATAGGCCCAACAAAATCTAAGGCCCATCTGTCAAAAGGTTCCACCACCAACTGTGGTAGATAAGGCATTTTATCCAATCTATTAGGTTGGCCCATTCTTTGGCAGCTGTCACAAGACTGGACATATTTCTTGGCATCCCTGAAAACTGTTGGCCAATAATAAGCCATTATTAGCACCTTATGACCTGTTCTCCTGTCTGTGAAATGTCCCCCACATGGCTCATCATGACATTCCTTCAACATATGGAAGACTTCATCCTCCCTTACACATCTCCAGATCTCAAGATCAGGACCTATGTAGAAAAGATGTCCATCTATCCAGCAATACCTGGCACTTTGTTGAATAATCTTCCTTTTCTCTCATTTGGGCAAGTGTGCCGGAATCTTCCCTATATCCAAGTAGTTAGAAACATATGCATACCAAGGGGAATGAGATAAAAATGAAAACAAGTGTTCATTTGGGAAAGAATCCTCAACTAGTAGACTGTTATCACTGTTAGTAAAATGAGATAAATAATCAACAACAACATTTTTTTTCCAGTCCTGTCAATAATGGTAATATTGAACTCTTGTAATAGTAATAGCCATATAGTTATCCTAGCATTAGTAACTAGTTTATTGATTAGGTACTTCATGGTTGAGTGGTCAGTGTGTACAAAGGTGGAATACCCAGTGATATAGTGTCTAAATGTGTTAATGGAGTAAAAAGTGGCTAAAAATTCCTTCTCGGTAACAGTATAATTAAGCTCAGTAGAGGCCAAGTTCTTACTGATGTAATAAATTGCATATGGTGCATGACCATCCTCTTGACCTAATACTACTCCAATGGTAGTGTCAAAGGCATCTGAAGAAATGTGGAAAGGTAGAGCCCAATTGGACCCCCTTAAGATAGGAGTTGTAGACAACCTATTCTTGAGCTCAATGAATGCTATCTGGCATGCATCATTCCAAGCAAACTGCACATCCTTCAACAATAAGGTAAATAAAAGAGAAGCTAGTTTGGAAAAAAATTCTATAAATCTTCTATAATACCCAGCATGCCCTAAAAATCTACGTATGTCTTTTTGAGTTCCAGGAGTGGGTATGTTTCCAATCACCCTAATTTTGGATGGATCTACCTAGATACCATTAGTAGAGATAAAGTTCCCCAGCACTAATGCTTTTCTTATCATCATATGGCTCTTTTCAGTGCTCAAAGATAGTTGGGTATGCTCATAGCGTGTTAAAACCTTTTCCATGGTTTTCAATGCCTCTTCAAAGTCCCTGCCATAAGGGGTAAAATCATCAATGAAAATATCCATACTATCATTAACCATTTCTAAAAAGATGCCAATCATAGCTCTCTGAAATGTGGTTGATGCATTGCATAAGCCGAAGGGGAGCACCCTGTATTTAAAGGTACCCTAGGGACAGGTGAAGGTGTTTTTATCCTGGTCTTCCGGAACAATCTAGATTTGATTGTACCCTCTAAACCCATCTAGAAAGGAGAAGAACCTCTTCCCAGATAAGGTGTCAAGTACCTGGTCGATGAAAGGCAGGGGAAAGTGATGTTTTTATGTTGCCTTGTTCAACTCTCTATAATCTACATAGACTCTCCATTTACCATTCTTCTTGGGTACTATCATGGGTGGAGACACCCACTCGCTGTCTGAGATGGGGTATATAAACCCTGCTTCCAAGAGTTTTTGAATTTCTTCCTTCAGTATGTACCTAATATTGGGGTTCATCCTTCGTTGAGGTTGGCACAGAGGCCGGGAGTTACTTTTGATATAAATGTGGTGGGTGCACAGATTAGAAGGGATACCATTCATGTCTGTGTACTCCGAGGCAAATGCCCCCTTTTGTTTTTTGAAGAGAGTTATTAGACGTTCCTGTTCATCTAGAGAAAGATTGGGATTGATATTCAGGGTTTTTTCGGGCTCTATCTCGACTGTAACACTTTTTGAACTTTTCAACATTGGAACTATGTGAGTATCACTTACTAATGTATCCTCTATGAGAATTTCTTGTTCTTATTCACCCATAGTACTATTTAGGATTTGATAAATTTGTTTATTGATAGAAGTGGGTTCATTGATGAAATTATTGATGAAATCGTCCTTTGTTTCATCTTTGAAAGTCAAGGCCTTCCCTATCATTAACAATGGATGAACTCCCTCATCTTCCTCTAGATCCATCCATAATGGAGTTTCAGCTTCTAGACTCGGCCAAGATGGAGGATAGAGGATAAGGTTCTTTATCTCGGTCCCATCTGATATGGTCATAGAACTAGACTGATAGCTGATGGGAGCATTAGCTGTAGCTAACTAGGGCCTTCCTAGGATCAATGGGTGTCCTCCTCGTTGTGATTTGGGTTGTATAACCAAGAAGTCAATCAGATAATCTTATGAATCAACTAAGACAATGAGTTCACCGGATATTCCCTTGGGTTTGATGGTGGACCTATCTGTAAGTTCTAGAATGGTAGGAGTTGGCATGAGATTAGTAATCCCAAGTTTTCTTACAATTTCTATGGTCATGACGTTAATAGTTGTGCCTAAATCGACCATTAAGTTTGGTATCTACATGCTCCCAATCTGCACAGTGACAGTGGGATTCCTAGGATCGTCATATTTGGGCAGGAGGGTTTTTTCCCATTATTAATTCAGATAATTTCCCAATAACATGGATAGTGGGAGGATCCCTGGGTTTTCTTCCTATTTTTCTTGTACACAGATCCTGAATAGTTCTAGCATAGATAGGCACATCATGAAGGGCCTGTAGCAGTGGAATTTTGACATACAGGTTTTTCAACTCTCCTAAGAGGTTAAATTGAGGTTGTTCCACTTCGTTATGTAGCGTTAGTATTTCAAGATATGGTGGTTCCCTAATCAGTTGTGTAGGATGTGTGTCAATAGATGTTTCTTCTTATGTTTCAGCTGGTATCTCAGTAGGGTTTTCAACATCCTCAATAATGGGGATTACTGCGTTGGATAAGTACTGTTGGTTCATCCTTTCATCAGATGCAAAGGATGGAACATCCTCAATGACCAAGGGCTACACTACCCTCCCTGATCGTAAGCGGATGTAGTTACAAGGAACTAGAGTAATGGAGTAAGTGGGGATGTTGGCAGTCTCAAATTGATGTACTGATTTATTTTTTGGGTTGAGGTTCGATTGAGGAGGTAGTTGTGGTCATATAGGCATATTGGGTGCAGCATTGTTTTGGAGTTGTAGTTGCGGCTGCTGATACTACTGATAAGGCTGAGGGTATTGTTGAGGAGGGTATGGTTGATGAGGAAAATATTGATGTGTAAACTATTAAGGAGGTTGGTTATGGGGAAACTAGTTTTATGGATGGAAGTTCCTCCACCCAGGAGACCAAGAATTCTGTTGGTTTGGTGACTGTGTCCAAGAGTTCCAGGAGTTAAAATTTTACATCATAGGTTGAGAAGGATACCCTTAATGGTTGGAATAAGATGAAGGGAATTATGTATTCATGTGATGCATATTATTCCAATTATTCATGTTATTAAAAAATGGAAATGATTTTGGAGTCATACCTTGATTTCGAGGCTCCCAAGGATTTTTCTAGGCAATGAAGTATGCTAGTTCCACATATGGATTTAATTCCTGTAGAACTGCCTTCACTTGAGGTAGTCAAGGGACATCCTTTGTATCATGGTTCAGCTCATAGAGCTGACACACTTCTACTTTGTTGAGTCAGCACTCCTTCAGGGGATTTTTCTTCTACAGATCTAACATTTAAGGCATGAAACACCAAGTGTTAGATCTTCTACTACTTTTTTCTGCTTTTCCCTCGCGATATCTATTTCTGAGAAGATGGAGCTCATCATTTCTGTCTTGAAATTCTCGAGGAGGTTTCTTATTTCTTCCTGGGTGGCTCCTCCATTAGATGACTTCTATGTTATGTCAAAGACATCTCATTCTAACTTATCCCATTTGTCCTATTTATTGTTCCTAGAATATCCTCTGGAATACCTCTTGCATAATTCAACAATCTTTTCAAAGGATTCCTTTGAGATATCCCCCTTTCCTAGAAGGTTGAACATGTCTAGGAAGTCTTCCCTAATCCCATGAAGTAGGATTATCTTGAGCACATCTAACCCCATATTATTCTATCCAACTCTCTGCACATTGTACAAAATCCTCTCAGCAAAATCTTCCAAGATTTCATCGTCCCTTTGTACCATTTTAAACAGTTATTCTCTTTTATCTTTGGTATTACAGTACTCCTGATATTTTTCTAGGAACACCTATTTCATTTGGTCCCAAGTGGTGACAGTTCCACCACCCAGGATAATGAACCAACGTAATGCATTATCCTTCAAAGTAGCAGGGAAAAGTTCCAACTTCTGCTCACTGGAAGTGTAATCATAGCTGTGACAGAGGATATCAAATTCGAAAAGCAATTTGTCTGGATCCTTCGTGGCTTTTCCATGAAATTGAGGTAAAATTGATGGTGATATATTTTTCATGGGAGTTGTTCCCTATGGATGTTGAATGGGGAACTATAGTGTGGCAATAATCCCCTCAGGAAATGGATCACCCTCATTATGATGATTTCCCCCCATCACCTCTTCATGATATTCTGGATCATGTCTATTATTCATTTCTTCTTCTGCTCTCTCCTCTCTCTGATTCCACAAATCCTTTAATTTTTAATGGAATTGTGTCCACTCTTCTTTTGTTACCACCTTCATGTTAATGTTATATACCAAGTCTTGGTTAGTTGATCCTGTAGTACTAACTCTATCTTCATCCGGAGGGACACCTAAGGGTGTCGAAGCTTCTCCTGTGTTCTCCACTATGGAAATTGATGCTTCCACCCTAAGAATAATTGGGATTCTTTTTATGGAGCACCCTTGATGGAGAAATATGGTAGAGGAATCGGTTCTAGAAACCAGATCGTCAATGAATGTTCTTCTTCCCAAGGATGGATTTCTTTCATGACCTCGACCACCTGCAATGTTAGTATCATGTGGGGATTTGGGGGTTGTAGAAATGTTGCGTTGTACCCTTCTCATATTCATGCAACCTAAAAAATGGAAACTTAAAAAAATTGAAGAAAAATAAATGGATGCAACTACTATGGTGTCTAATAATTACCTTCCCCGGCAACGGCGCCAAAATGTTGGGCACTCTATATGCAAGTTAAATAAAGCCCACATACAGAATGTTCAATATAAATTATCAACCCAGGGAATTATTTTTGTTGCAAAAATAATTTTACATTATCTGTGCTTAAATACTAAGTAGCTGATAATGTTGAATAAACTATCCTACCTTCCTGTTCAGCCCAACTCTTCCCATGATTAACTTAATCTAATTTTCCTTCTTAAGAATGAAGAATCACAAATACCTTCTTACAACCTTGATCTAGAAAGAAAATATTCAGAAAATAAACATCTAGATTTATTTTTGCAGAAATTTAAATCCTAAATTACCAAGCCATCTGAAGATCCCTTATAACTATCTCAATCCAACTTAATTTAGAAATCAGAAATGCAGAAATTGAACTAAACAATTATAATTGTGAATGGATTGAATTAGAGAAACTGAAGAAATACAACAATTGAAAGAAACTAGGGATGAGCTCAGTTGTTACAAATACCACATAAGTGCATAAGGAAAATTAGTCTACACAGTTGACTAGCACACCACTCTGCTGCAACTTACAAGAAATATGATTACTGATTAATTAAGGAAACACACAATAAATCATTAGTGTTGCAGATGTTATAAGAGAATACATCTACTGTAACATCCACACCACACGACAAAGAATATAAATACCTAATTAACTCGGCGATCTCTATAGGAAGGCGGGCCCATCCTTCAAACATAGACGCCAGAAACTACCACAAGTTAAAACACAGAAATTAGAAGAATATTGCTCCTTGTATTAGATGATGGAATGAAAGTACAGTCTCTGTCACAGCTTATACAATATGATCAATTATTTTCCCACCCTTGGATCTCAATAATCCCTAATATTTATACATTAATCTTCATAACTTCTATCCACTAATAGCGGGAAGCCAAGAAAATCTACGATCTTCAGGCCGCCCCATTACAACATGCTGTTACAGCTGTGGAAAAACATAAGCAAAGAATATAGGAATTTTGTTGCATGAGGTGATAATAAAATAACAGAACCAAATCAAGAATTACTCTGTCAGTTGCATCTACCCTTGAATAATGGTGCATTGCTGAACTGAGTCTGTTGCAGCCTTGGCTGTTGTATCTTGCATAGGATGAGGATCTTTGACTGTGTTTGACATGTAAAGATAGAGTTCGTTGGCACAACTAGAAATAGATATTTGTTTCTTCTAGAATACGCTTGACCTGATGCACCTGTATCCTTCACGCTTTGAACAATCTTCATAAAATCCAACTTATTAGCATAATTGAAGAGTTAAATCCATGTTTCTTACAATCATAAGTAATAATAAGATAAAATAATAAGTAATCATACCTATGAGAAATCATGGCTTTGCTAAAGGGAAAACATCTATTAGGTGCATGAAAATAGGGTAAGATAAGCTAAAAGGAGTATAGCAAGTGTGGTAAAAAAGGGGTCATTTATGGGCCCAACGGTTAGCTCTGATACCATGTTATATTTTTATCATTTAATCAATATGATCTATGATCTTATCTGAGAGAATAACATGCACATCAATAATCACAAGAGACAAGAGACAAAAAGAGTTTTCCTCGGGGAAAGTATAAAGGAGAAAACCCCACAACTTCCTCAGAGATAGAATGAGCACCAATAGCAAAAGTAAAAGCCAAAAACACAAAGATGATCTCTCTCTCACTTGCGTGGGCTCCTCCTCTCTCACTCATGCGCTACAGTTGAGTGAGTGTGTGTATCAAATAGAGAGTCTCACTCTCTATGTATACTAATTTTCCACTTAACAATTACTCAATAGGGGCGATTTCTATGGGAGAGTCTAATATCCCTAGTACCCCTCCACTATGGAGACTATTTCCCTGACTTACAACAGAGGGTGAACCTTAATGACTTTACAAGAATTTATTATTTTAATGATTCTCCCAACAGGAACATCGTGGTAGAATAAAATACAATATAAGATATACAAGTGAATACATTCTGAAGTTACAAATACATCAACAAATTGTAGCACTAGTTTACAATGACTAGCCACACATCACATAGTATATCCTAGAGACTTACTACAACATAAGTCATGTGAAATTAATACACCATAAGTTTGGTACTTGATAGAACACAAGTCTTAGAACTTAACATAAGGTCATGATTTGAATTATATGTTACAGAGAGAAATTCCTATGGCTTGGGGTACCACAACAGACAGCTTGACTCTAGAAATCAATCCTTTCCAATATGCAATAGAAATTAAATGTCTAACATTAAAGGATGAGACCTCATACCTTATTTCAGACAGTTGAAGTAGATCCCCATTGAGCTTTCCAATCTTCATCTTGAATTGATAGATTACTTCCTCAACAACAAGTAAACAATACAAGCATTCTATATATTATGGTGTTATATCTATTATAGCATATATAATCAATAATGTATAAGCATTTAACATAATCCCATGGATAAAATATTCATTCAAACACACATTATTGGACAGGAAAAGATATTTCTATTAATATAAATTAGAGATTACAAGATACAACCTCTGACGACACGTCTGGGAACCGGAGAAACTGAATCCCCCACTTGGGCCTCCACCATCTCAATCCTCCATCTGTTGATAGCAAGCTCACAAACAAAAGGCAAGCTTGGGAAGAACACACTAGTGCTGCAAGGGACAAAGGGATGCAGACTCAAGCATAAGTTCTGACAACAATGGACTATAGTTTCTTTGCTCTCAATTCTCTCTTCTTGCCTTCAATGTACCAAGGGGTTCCTTATATAGATTTCAAAGGGGTAATGAAAGGTGGAATCCGAGCGATCTCAAGGCATAGGGAAGGACATGAGTCAAATGAGTTAGATCCATGTCAAGGAAAACTCCAAGAGGATTTGGATTATGCACACATCCCGATGTACACGGTTTTAGTGGTCAAACCCGCGTATATATGCGCTTATAGGTTTAAAAGTTGCGTGTATCATTTTTCACATGTTTTTATGGATGATCAAGGAAACATCAAAGGACAAAAAATGGTCCATGGGGTCTAAGGAGTCTACAGCGGGACAAGGGAAGGCCATACAAAGTGTGATTCACCTGGAGTGGTGAAATCAGCTAGAACAGATGCCCCCTAATGTGTGAGGTCAGAGGGGTCATACGATGGCCGAAATACATTATAATTCCATCCCAGAAATGGAGTGATGAAGGATCCCAAATGGAAGACTAGCCACCCAATCAACATAGTACACTAATACAACTCTGCATATAACTGCAAATACATATAGTAGTCCCAGATACATAAGAGTACAATGGCCATGAATAGGCATGATACATGATATCACATATGTGTTCATCACCACGTACAATATACATAGATCAGAATCTCCATGATGAAGATTTACAAAGGACCATGATCTCCATAATAGCTAAAGATATAACAGATCAAGATCTCCATAGTGGCTAGAAATATCTGACATATACTAGAATCAAGTCACGAGAGCTGAAATCTTATGAACACTGGCACAATCAAGGAGGTAGCATATAAGAGATGCCACCAATTTGGAAAGTATTCTACACAAACCGTTATGAGTACATGTCCTACTATGCGAATAGAGGTGTCGAGGTCGAACATAGTAGTCCATCATCTGATTACCGGTCATTAATGTATACCGTTAACAGACGCGAGATCACCCACCAATAATGAAAATGGGAATCAAGGTACTAGAGTGCAAACTAACAAGTGTGAATAAATGTGTTGAGGTCGAACACTTGAGAGGATCCATTGATCAGGGGACATTCATGTATTCCCAAAAACTGTTGATGGCGAGAGAACCTACCACTAATGACTGCAAGTCTCAAGGCCCTCAAAATGACTCTAAATTCCAATCCCAGAATAAATGATCTGAAGTCGATGGGATGAAATCTGTTGGAAGGAGGGAATTAAGGCATCCCCCCAATCATCCAACATGAGGTACTCATCAAAGCTATATAATGTGGAAGGACTCGATCATAAGGTGCACAAACCAGTAACTGTACTGGGAATGGATGACATGCAAAGTCAAGATAACCGAGGAATGGTCAACTCAAGCTTCAAATTCCTTCGAACAAGATCATAACGGTGTATGGTGACTGAATGAAGGCAGCATAGACTCGATATACAAACTGGGACATCTATGCGACATAGGAGGCATCAATAGAGGCTCCATAGGGACTGGAAGCTTAACCAATCGGTGGAGATAAACTCAGATAAATGAGTACAAATCCTAAAGTCAAACTATAACCCAACCAATGGATGTGATATACAGTGTTCTGTTCGAATGCGACATGACTCGACAACTGCCATAGATAACATCTTTCCTTATTCGGATTTTTGGTTTTTTTATTTTTTGGGACTTTTTCAGTTATTTAAAAAGCTTGAAAAAAAGAATAAAATAGATTTATAGTTACATACTAGGAGGAGATGAGTGTCATAAAGGTAAACAAACTATTTCCAAGCAGTGGAACATACCTATGCTCAATGCAAGGATACATGTGTAGGATATCGACACTCGGGGGAAAATCCTCTCCCGAAAAAAAAGGGAATCAAGCTGCGAACGATATAAAAAATGGCTCTGCATGGCTAGACATGAGACAAGCTCGGGCTATATGGCTGAAACGAAATGTCAGGTAAGTTGGCATAACGCTCAATAAGGCAAGAAAAGCTCATGATAATGCATTCACAACTTGACATGAGGGAGTCCTAAGGAAAATAGGGCAGCAAAAGATCAAGAGGAGTATGAGGCTCTTGCAAAATTTCATGGCAGTACTATACAATGGACTCCCACACCCTAAAGGAGAAAATATCAGCATGGGTACCAAATCCAAATAAGGCACTAACTAGGGTATCCATGTAAGGTGAAGCTCTACCACTCATATCATGCCACTTCTAAAGCAACAAGAAGGTTTCATGACATAATAGAGTGGGTTCGTACCTAAGGTCATGATGAGATGGTCATAAGGTAATGACAAATGAAAATAGTGATGAAACCTAACCTATATTCTATTTTAGACATGATACTTGAGATCGGCACGAACGGGTCAATCCAATGGCTGAAATGACACTGAAAAAGGTCCTCTACATCACAAATTATGTCAAAAACGGTCCAAAATGGTTAGAAAATGTCGAAACTATAGGAAAGGGGGTAAAAATTTTCAAATATTTGAAAATTTTCTATAAATAGTAAACAATTCAAAATATTATAAATCATTTGAAACTTTTACCCATTTGAGCTCTGATTTTCAACAGCGAATTCCAGGAGATCCGGTCGGCGGAATCCACTACCGTTTCTTCCAGGTATTTACTCATGCTCTCCTCTTTCATTTTGATACAATTTTTATGAATTTCCATGGTCAAATAAGGTTTCTAGGCCCACCCAAAATGGGCATTGCGGCCCACGCGGAAATCAAGTTTTTTCCGCATATAGGGCTGGATATACGCGGAAAATGGCCTCAAACCCGTGTACATACGCGGTTGTTTTGAAAATAGTTGCGTATGAGGCCGTGCATATTGTTTTTTCAATAAAGTAATGGGAATATTTGCAATTTATTGTTCATGATGGTCCTAGAGTGGAGAGAGCGTGAGCATGGTGAAGTAGAGGAAGCAGTAAGGGTCGATTTAATGGCTCAACAAGCTCTGCGTGTATGCAGACTCTACAAGTTTTGGTGTCTTGGTGGTTTGAGGGCCAAACCAAGACTATTATAGATGCTGGTAGATTACTAGGATATAGACTCAGAGTCCTTCCATATAGATGGGATGTCCCTCACCATAGAGGTAAAGGACATATATTTCATTACAAGGCTTTATAGACGAGGGGAAGTGGTGAACCTTCGTTCTCGTGGTGGGCCAGGAGGTGGCGTGACTATCGATGAGTATATTGCGGTGTACTGTTATCCAGACAAAAATAAGGTGGGGAGTCAAGTCCCTACCAATGCTATATAAGTGCTGGGCCTAAATTCCATATCATTGACACTAGGCAGGATAGCAGGCTTGGCATCACTCCACCAGGCGTCGTGGCCTCTGATTTTCTATGCAGTGGAGTGCATGAGACCCACGATCTATGAATGGATCACTACACTACTGAGCAACATGAAACATCAGCTCAGTGAGTGTAAGGAAGGAAGAGTGTGGAACTTCGGGTTTAGCAGTATTTTGAGCACATTTTTCTTCGAGCGTGTTCCAGGATTGAACCCCAGAGTGGACGTTCCTCTTCACGAGGTTCGAGATCCGGCCCAACGGCGTTGGGCAGATGCTATGCATAGACTGGGGGGTGGTAGGGTGGCCAACCCATATCCAACAGAGTTCTTTCCATGGTGGTGACAATAGATAGTTGCCATTGATGACTACCCCTATGTAGGGATAGATTTCTGGGGGGACCCAGAAATGCCATTAGCACTAGGATCGGCATATGGCGATATAGGTAACGAATCTTGACCCTCTCTTTTTAAATTTTGATTTATTTAATTTTTTTGTATTTTCTTGATTATTTGGAATCAAAAATACATATTTTTGGGTGATAATACATAGTGACATATACCATTTGTGTGCAGATGTGGGACCATGGTAGCAAGAAGTATTCCCTCGTCATAGACGGAGGGGAAGAGGAAATGACATCATGGGTTTTGATGCAGAGTGGACACTCCAGAGCATTCATACCAATTTTGTGAGACTGACACATAGAGTTCCCATGGTGCAAGTCGAGGACTTGCCTGAGGCGATGCAGCAGTAGGTGGTGGGTGTACCACGTGCATGGGTGTGTTTATTTTGACGGCTAGATAGAGCCGTAGTGACCTTCCATGATCACAACCCTCCTCCTCTTCCATAGGATTAGACACCCGGGAATGTATACATTTTGTACTACCGTGTATTGTATGATGGTGGCTTGAAAGCCCCAATTTTGTATCATGACACTATTTATTATCACATTTTGGATGTATATATAAATTTTTTTATGGTGATCGTTTTATTTATTTACATGTGTAAAAATTGTGTTTGTGATTAATTTATTGTGAATGAAACAAATTCCAATCTAACACGTAGTTAGCATATGAGTCAGCAACTTGATTATTATTTCTTGGAATGTGTATATATGTTATATTGTCAAATTGTCATTCTAACAATCTCACATGCAATAATCTTCTCAATAACGTCGGATCTCTAACATGGTACAAACCATTGAGCTGTGACACTACTAACTCTGAATCAAGACGTACCTTAAGAGACAAAATGCCATGTAAAATGGCATTCCGTAGAAGCTCGATAATGGCACTGTATTCAGCAACATTGTTGGAACATGGCCATAGACATACGCCTCCTGAAGACAGTACCTGACCCATAAAAGTATAAATCACCCAAGCAGTAGAGGCTGAGTGTTGATTTTGATGGCTTGCACCATCCGCGAATCCTATGTAGGTGGAATATTCCATTGACATCTGCCGAAATAAATGGAAACTAATCACAAACCCGATCACAATAAGAAAAATACCTAACTATATAAAGCTTTACAATAATATACAATAAGCATCCTTGGCTGAATATTATGCATAGTATTTTTTGAGATAGAGCCCATTTCTAGGCTTCACCAAGGTCATTCCTTTGTAATCCACTAACTCATATGCATGCTTGACCATGTAAGGACCACACCACATAGGATTAAATTTCCCTTCCCTGAAGGGTTCTTTCGTTTGATCCCACAAAAGGACCAAGTCTCCTTCACTAAACGCCCTGGTACGGACAGACTTATCGTACTGGACCTTTACATGATGTTTATTGACTTCTAGAGCCACCAAGGCATCCCGATGCTGCTCATCAAGTTGCTCAAGGTGAACCAAATTCTCCTCAAATGGGGAAGTGTTCGGTAAGAGTTCTACAACTAGATTCAACAAAGGAATTTCACATTCAACCGGCAATATTGATTCCACTCCATGTACAAGTTGATATGGAGAGAAACCAATGACAGTCTTAACAACGGTTTGATATTCCCACAAAGCAGGATATAACATGATGTGCCAATTGTTCTTTCTTTGTGCAATAGTTCATTGGAGAATGGACTTGAGTGATTTATTCATTGCCTCTACCTGTCCATTCACTTGGGGGTAGTAAGAAGAGGAATGCTCTTACTTATGCCCTAACTTGGATGCCAACTCTTCCATCATACAGTTCTGAAAGTGTGAGCCATGGTCAGTGACAAGCTCTTTCGAAATCCCGAATTGAGTAATAATTTGGTTGAATACAAAGTGAGCAGCTGTTTCACCATCATATTTTACTGTAGGCATAGACTCAGCCCATTTTTTGAAATAATCAACAACCACTATAATATGATGGTGCCCCCCAGCCGAAGCTGGGTTGCAATCTATAAAATCGATCCCCCACTTAGTGAAGGGACCGATGGTGATAATGGGATGTAATGGGGTAGGTTTCGAGTGCATATTACATGCGAACACTTGGTAAGGGTGGCACCTCTTGACTGCATCAACACAATCCTTAAAGATCGAAGGCCAGAAATAACCCACTCTTAAAATATTTTGAGCTATAGAAATCCCAGATAAATGACCACCACACGCCCCTCCATGCCAATCATTCAACACTACCTCAGCCTCTTCATGAGTTAAACAACATCGTAAAATGGAATCTACCCCACGTCAGTACAAAGTATTGTCCACTATGAGGTAGTTCTTAGAGACGTGACGTAATCGTCGTCGTTCATCTCGTGAGAGGTGAGTAGGGGTCTTCAATGTTTGTAAATATATTATGATATCCCCATGCCATGGGTCTAATGTTGAGATTAAGAAGATGTGTTCATTGACAAATGTATCTTCACAAACCAACTCCTCAACCTCGCTCAGGAAATCCAATATAAGCTCTGCAAAAATTAAAGACTTCTTCAACTTTGCCGAAACAAACTCAAGATTGAATTCTTGCAGAACGAAAATCCATTTATTATACTTTCCCCCAATCATCCTTTGGGTGAGGATGAATTGAAACGGATTGACATGGGCTACAACCAAGGTCTAGCGAAGGAGAATTTAATGTCTCAACCGGTGAACCGCATGTACGGTAGCTAAAGCAAGCTTCTCGACATGAGAATAATGAATCTCTGTGTTAATAAGGTTTCGACTCAAATAATATATAACATGCTCTTGGAGCTCCTCATCCTCTTGAACCAAAACCATACCAGTCGTCTCTAAGGACGCGGCCACATATAATAGAAAATCACAGCTCTAATCCAGGGGACTAATCACTGGGGCCGATGCTAGGGCTCGCTTGAGTGCATCGAAGGACTCCTGGGCTTGCTCATCCCAATAAAAGGGGGTGTCTTTCTTCAAGAGACACATGAAACCTCTAGTCAAATTGGAAAAGTTGACAACAAATCTTCGTAAGAAGTTTGCCATGCCTTGAAAACACTGAAGATGACGAATATTCTTTAGAGGAGACAACTGAAGTATTGCCTCAACCTTCAAAGGGTCAACTCTTATACCCTCTTTAGAAATGATGAATCCTAACAAACGCCCTAATTTCACACAAAATATGCACTTATGAGGATTTAATCTAACTGAATAGTGCCGGCATCTTTCAAATACCAATCTCAAGTGATAGGGATGACGCATTCTCATGTGATAATGAGCAGCAAGGTCACCCAAAAATACCTCGATAATTGACTTGAGATCGTGGAAGATCAAGGTCATTTCCTGCTGAAATGTAGCTCCAACGTTTTTAAGGCTGAAAGGCATTTTTTGATATGAAAATGTTCCCCAAGGACAAATAAATGCAGTCTTATGTTGGTCCTCAGGTTTAATCTATATCTGATTATATCCAGAAAATCTATCCATAAAGGAGAACACCTCGCTACCCACACACTCATCCAAAATCTGATCTATAAATGGTGTGGAGAAGTTCTCCTTAGGACAGGCACGATTCAAATTGCAGAAATTAGTACATATGAGGATCACTCCCTGCTTCTTATCAACTGGAACGGGGTTTGCAACCCACTCCATCAAGGGAATGAGATAGATGAAACCGGCTTTCAACAGCTTCTCTATCTCTGCCTTAATCGCGGGTTCTTTCCTAGGATTCACCGCATGTAAATGTTTTCAAACAGGCTTAGCGTTGGGGTAAGTATTAATCTCATTCTCAACAATACGAGGGTTAATACCTGGCATCTCGTCGTAAGACCAAGCAAAAATATCACATAATTCCTTAAATAGCTTGGTGTATTCAAGAATATCAGCATAGGAACATTCCACCCCAATATAGACATTCTCTATTGTGCCAGGATTGCGAGAGATGTTGATAGGAATCATTGTAGATATGTTTGCCATGTTTCCATCAGCCATCGGACCAGGAGAGCTTAATGGAACCATAGGACTACCAACTCTCTGACTAAGAACTGCCCTAAAATCCTCACACTCCAAACGGTCAAGCTCTGGAAGAAAGTATGATCTATGATGAAGTTCCTCCCATGGTGGCTCAACTCCTGACATGGCTTCAATAATCGCTTCATCTGAAGGGAAAACCATATCAAGGTAGTCATGTGCATGAGAAGACTGTACTTCCCATGCCAACAGCACATAAGGGTCCTTCTCCTTCGTCTACGAAGAGGAAGGACTAGGATCTGCAACAGACTTGAGATTATCTTGATAAGCTATCATAGTTGCAGGCAACGACACGTTCATCTTGACGGGCTCACTCAAAGTACTCGATGTAGGAAGAATCCAAGGATCTTCCATATGACTCGTGTGAAAATAAACCAATGTCGTAGATGTCGAAGCCTCATCGGCACTAGATCATATCATGAGGATTGGCGCAGGACAACTAAAGCTTCCCATGAGGGATGGATACATACCTACACCCACACTCCTAGTTTCCAGCTGAGAGTGCTCAACGATCGGGATCGAAGCTCTTGAAGATGCAGTAACAGACGGATTCTTGAATGTCATTTGATCAATCGTTACAATCTTCCCGTTATGTGGAAAGCATACAATGCGGAACAAGGAAGAATAAATGGCTTGCATACTGTACATCCAGTTCCTACCCAGCAAGAGATTGTAGTCAAGGGGAACATCAACCACCTTGACCTCTATCGCCACAGTCTTCCCTCCCAAATGGACTTTAAGGGAAGGAAGGATGTCGTGCGGTCTAAAATATCTCCCATCAAAAGTAGTTAAGATAGTAACTGATTTAGACAGCTCAGGAGAACCCAGACCCTTCCAACAGGATAAAGACATTTAAGAAGTAGCGGCACCCTCATCAGTCACAGTGTGATTGACAGTCATATTAAGACATTCTACGTGAACCAAAAGAGACACATAGCAGGGAAAGCAAGGTTGAAGTCCTACAGTTTCAAATTTGATCACAGAGGAAGAATCATCATCATTCACACCAAGGGCAGAAAGCAACGCCTTCCTTTGTGAAGGACAACTCTGAAGCACTTCCAATGCATACATCGCACAAGGAGTGTGGCCCAAATCCTCAACAACTGAATAGTTCTGGGCAGCTCAGGCATTTGGATTATTCCCTCAACACTTAAGGACTCCCTTAGGAATGCGAGGTGTAGTCTCAGGTTTATCCATAGGTTTCTCAATGTGTAAAGGGGACCCTGGTGGATCAGGCTCTTTGCCTAGGCTGGGTTGTGACGAACCATAATCTTTCGCACAGGTTATAACTTTGGCAGCACGGACCATGTTAATACACCCATGACCACTTTCCTCTGGCAGATCATGATCATCACAAGACAGGTGATGGGACTTCGAGTTCATATTTTGATTATGTGGTAAAGGGTTAGTTAGCACAGCTGGGCCCTGTGCCAAGAATCTCGAAGCTTCTTCGATATGAGGGCACAAGTAAGTGAGGTGGTCGTCCTTACACAACTTGGAAGGGAACTTAACCTTACATTTAGCTTGCTTGTCCCCCCCAACATTTCAGCCGTTCTTGTCATTATTGCTAGCATTATCATTCTTATTCCCACCCTTTTGATTATTTTTACCCTTTTTTCTATTCCGTCCGGGCTGCTGGTTACCCTTTTGGTCCAATGATTGCACATAAAGTACACTCGTCATTTGGGTGGGTTGAGACAAAGCCGTAGCTTGTCCCGAAGTAGATTGGTTGTTTGACAATTGACTAACTTGCTTTTCAACCGAATCCGTAGGTTTCGCACTTGCACAACCCACAATGCCATCGGCATGTGGTCCGGGTTTGACTTTGGGATCGAAACTAGAACGAGGATCATTGGGAATAATCTCATACAACAAACAATACTAGGCATAAATCAAATCTAGTTCCTATGCCCTAAAAATTGCTTGTTCCTCATTCTACACTCCGGATGTGGAAACATCCTTCGCTATATATGGCAATAACGACTTGAGGAACCACTCCAGGAGGAACTCCGGCAGTATCAAAGCTTTAATTAACCTCTTCCATCTACGCCACTCTTGAATATGATCAGAGATATGTGTGGCTTTATCTTGCCGAAATGTCAACAAGAGTTCAATACCAACGTCATAACGCACTGGTAGCTGGAAGTGATTAAGAAAAGTCATCGCAAGGTCGTCGAACAAAGAAAAAGCTCCCCTAGGTAACTCTATATACCACTTCGCGGCAGGCCACCCTGTAAGGGTGCATTGAAATAGTCTCAAACAAACTGAGTCCTAATGTAAGGAATTCAAAGAGCACCATAGGTGAAACATAGTGACATGTTCGCTCGGATCCTCTCCCGGTTTTCCCTCAAACTTAGGTATGTCTGAAGGAAGCTTGGTAGGGACAGCTGGCCAAGTCGGGTCATGAGCCATAGGATCGTTCGTCAATCTCGATAAGTCAGGAAGATTGAGAGTCACAAGGAAAGGGAGCCTAGGATGATGAGGTCGATGGACCACTCCCTGATTCATATAGGGTTGACTACCACCATGGCCTTGGCCATAGTGTCCTCCTCCCATATGACCCGTACAGGGTGGCGTGGAAGCACCATAGTGCGGTGGACCTTGACTAGTAGGAGCTACAAAGATGTAATTAGGAGAGTAAGTATGCTGTTGATACCCACCTCCATAAGGTGAATAACCCTATCCATACTGTGCCCCATAATAGGGTCCATAATTCATCACATGTGATGCCCCATGAGACATTCCGTAGGTAGGAATATACGCTCTGGAAGTAGGGATATACATACCGGAAGTCGGTATATATGCCCCGGAAGTAGTAACATTACCTCTAGAAGTATGAACATAGCCTCTCGAAGCAATGGGCAGTATGTAAACTTGAGACACAATCGGTCTAGTAACCGCAGTACGGACCTGACTTGTAGCCATGTGCTGGCTTGAAGGACCACGGGAATAAGGTGGAGGATGTACATTTGAATAACTAGGGATCGACGACGAAGGAATCTGAGTAATAATATATGTGCTACCGCCTATCGTCACTCGTCTCGGATCTGGTATCTTAATCGGATCGCTAACTCTAGACCTAGGAGGGATATGTGATGTAACTTCCACCATTGGGATGAAAGGTGCAATGCGACTAGTGCTCCCAAACCTCTCCACATGGTAAGGAATGAGAGTTCCCCCAGGCATAGTGTTAGGCTCGAAGTCGGATTCGACATGAAATTCCAAATCATGTGTAGGGAAACCAGGCATATCATAACTACTGTAGCTAGTGCTGGCGGGTTCAAAATGAGTCTCGGTGTCCTCCAGCATTCCATACTGGTAACGCGTCAATGGTGAATCAACCCTAGAGTGAGTAGGTCTATTATGCATGGTTCCTATCTCAGAAATCACAGGACCTAACTCAGCCAAGTCGGGTGAAGGATCGTAAGTAGGAGTAAACTCTCCATCGTCTACACGAATGGGAGAAGGTGGTTTAGGAATACCTTCTAAATGGTCTCCCATGATGTGTGAATCAATGTGCGAAATAGTCCTCCTAGACTATCTAGGTCTCTCTCCCAAAGGAGGAGGAGAAGTAGAAGGTGAAAGTCCTGCTAAACGATGAGAATGGTGAGGAGCCACACCCGAATCCACAATGACTGAAAAAATAGACAAGACTCTCTATTTACGTAAACCCTAGGCCAACTATCATGCACAAAGAAATCACTAATAAAATCTAAATCCAAATGAAAACAAACAAGGGCTGGATAAATGAGCTCCCGAATGAAGCAGGTATGTCTCACCTAGGAGAGGCTTGAGACTCCCATACACAACAGGCAGAGGTACGTAACCAATTATTGTGCCCCTTAGCTTCAAAACGTAAAGCAACTGTGCTGTCCGACCCCAACCTAGCCGGGACACCCATAGAATAACCCCTACAAAGTACCCCCTCGATATCCTAGGTAAGGCCACTAAGGTCACCTCAATATAATCAATGCTCAGGCGGACAGTCGTAGGCGGGATTGACCGTATGGGAAGAGTATCAAAGCCCAAAAATCTTGAAAGAGCCCCCAGATACGAATACAATCCTGGAAATATCTCTAGTGCTACTCAGTTATGACTAGGGGTCATCCCAATCAATAACCGCTCACACTGCCTCGTGCTTAACTCCCTTTTGAGAGGAGGATCCTGAGAAACATTGGTTATACCAAGGATTTCACACACTCACCTAGATAGACACATACATGTTGTTGTTTAGTGATCTTGGAGAATTAACTTACAATGAACTATTCCGAGATCCTAAAACCTAATCTTGTTGGTGCACCCTAGAAAAGAAAAGAGTGTAATTCATTTTAATTTAGTGTTGATTTTAACTGGCTTTATTACTCAAAATAGGTATATGACCGTGCCACTAATGGTGTTATGACGCAACATGAAGTAAAATGAACACCTAACAATCAATACAAATGCATTGTGTCCATGAAAACAGGGTATGCTACTACATGAAATGCTCAATTATCTTCAAATGATGAATGCAAATTTTGCTATATGAAGTCCTAACTAGTACTCCAAAGCAAATCTAGTGCAAGTACAATGCAAAGATGCAAAATGCAATGCATGATGATAAGCAAATGTTTTTGGATTTTTTTAAATAAAATGAGATGCAAAAAGTAAAAGAATGATTCTACGAACCTTAGAGTCTACAAGGACACAAAAAAAACACTCAAGCAAAGCACTAAGGTAAAAGAACTCTAATGCACTAATTTCAAACAAAAAATTGAAAATGCCATGACACGAACCTTCTTAAAAAAAATATTTAGCCAAAAAAAAACGTTCCTGGTCAGAAACAGAGGTCTAAACAGACTTAAGAAGTGCCAAAGGAGACTCAACAAATATCATAATTCACCCAGCAACCAATTAAATCCCACAAAAAATCAAAATCAAGGGCATATGCGACTGTTCGCAGTAAACCCGCGTGTATACGCGGAAATGACAGAGAAACCCGCATGTATACACGACTGTGAGTTAAAAACTCGCGTACAGGAAGAAAGGTGCATAAACTCAAGGAAAACAGATAGGCTGAGATAAAATTCACACCAATCAGACACTACCAGGCATACATACCCCCAGACCTGGCACAAAAATAAGAGAGAAAGAACAATTCAAATTCATTGAATGCCGATAAAACAACCCCCAAAGGACAACTCCTAGGAACTCCCTAGCGAAGTCACTAATTCTGTTATGGAGATAAATTCCTATTGCTTGGGGTACCACAACAGATATCTTGACTCCAGAAATCAATCCTTTCCAATATGCAATAGAAATTAAATGTCTAACACTAAAGGATCAGACGTCGTACCTTATTCTGAATGGTTGAAGTAGATCCTTGTTGAGCTTTCCAATCTTCAGTTTGAATTGATAGATTACTTCCTCAACAACAAGTAAACAATACAAGAATTCTATATATGATGGTGTTAGATCTATTCTAGCATATATAAGCAATACTATATAAGAATTTGACATAATCCCATGGATAAAATAATCATTCAAACACACATTATTGGACAGGAAAAGATATTTCTATTAATATAAATCAGAGATTACAAGATACAACCTCTGACGGCACGTCTGCGAACCGGAGAAACTGAATCCCCCACTTGGGCCTCCACCACCTCAATCCTCCATCTCTCGATAGCAAGCTCACAAAAAAAAGGCAAGCTTGGGAAGAACACACTAGTTCTCTAAGGGACAAAGGGATGTAGACTCAAGCATAAGTTCCAGCAACAATGGACTATAGTTTCTTTGCTCTCAATTCTCTCTTATTGCCTTCAATGTACCAAGGGGTTCCTTATATAGCTTTCAAAGGGGTAATGAAAGGTGGAATCCGAGCGATATCAAGGCATAAGGAAGGCCAAGAGTAAAATGAGTCAGATCCATGTCAAGGAAAACTCCAAAATGATTTGGATTATGCACACATCTCGATGTACGTGGTTTTAGTTGTCAAACCCACGTATATACACACTTATAGGTTTAAAAGTCGCGTGTATCATTTTTCACATGTTTTTAGGGATGGTCAAGGAAACATCAAAGGACAAAAAATGGTCCATGGGTTCTAAGGAGTCTGCAGCGGGACAAGGGAAGGCCATACAAAGTGTGATTCACCTGGAGTGGTGAAATCAGCAATAACAGCATAAGATCTTAGTACAAGCATCCCTCCCAAATATGATAATGTCATATAAACTTAATATAATATAAGTTCTGGACATTATAGAACACAAGTATTAGACCTTAAAACAACATAAGGTCAAGGATAATATTTGAACCTAATTACAACATATATTCCAGACTTGATTACAACACAATTCTCAGACCTTAATACAACATAAGGTTTTGGAGAATAACTCCTGAAGTTGTACTCTCAACACTCCCTTTTGACGAAGGAGACATTCTAAGACATATCAATCTTATCTTGGAAGTGTCTAAACTTCATCACAGATAGAGTCTTGTCACAAATTTGCAATATTCTCATCAATATCTATGTATTGGAATTCATTTTATGTTACCATGACTTCGATGAAGTAAAACATCATCTCAATTTGTTCTTACCATAACACACATATAGGATTTTCAAGAAATATTGACTATTAACACCTAATTACTATAGGCTCAAGTATTTCACCCTAGTAGGTATATTCACAATCTACACTACTCCTTAGTATGTAGTATTATATGTAAAACACATTTTGCTTCTGTAGTACTCTCAAACATACATCTTGCTTCTATAGTACTTGTTATAAGGAATTGTGCAATTAGTGCAGACACTGTTTGTTCCTCTACCCTGCAACATACAAGCGAAGAACAAAAGAGCACAAAAATATATCCTTTCCTTAAGTAATTATTTAACAACATAAGATAACATCATACCTCAGATCCGAATCTTTTTGTCCTTGCTCGAGAAATTCTTCACAACATTCAATACCTATAAAACAGATCAAGAGACAAACATACAAAGTGAGAGTATCATGATAAACTAATTACTCATATCAGTGATCAAGGAATCTGATAATATTTAATTGAAATTAACACATCAAATATAGGAAAGGGGAACACTTTTGTATTAATTATGAAAGAGAGAGAAGTACAACCAATCCTTGATGTTGATGGCTTCGATCTCTACAAGAACATCTACAATCCTCTACAACTATGAATATCTCTCCACATACAAGCCAACTCTATATTTCCTCTAATTTAGACTTCAATCCAACAATATAAGAGTACTTTTCTTGGCTTCCCTCACTCACATCATGAAGGATTCATTTATAGGCCTAGAACACATGAGCTAACTTGGGAAATGGATAGGATATGATCCCAACAGGTGAGGGAGGAGAATGCCACCTCTCCCAATCATGTAGGAATTGTCTCCAAGGAGGATTTCATATGGAAGCTTCCAAAACCTTCTTTTTTCCTCCTTTTGGAGTATTGACACTCCTAGAAGAAAGGGCATGTGTGCCAACCTAATTTTATGTCAAAGAAAGGGGGCATCAATGCTCTTTACTCCACAATGGGTAGCACCGTAGGAGCTCTATGTGAAAGGGAAAAAGGTGCTAACCCTCCAAGGTATGGGAAAAAAATCCAAAGCATCTCAGGTCAGGTTCATCAGAAGTAAAATGGACAATGTGGAATTTCTAGGAAGGTTGATAGGAAATGTGGAATTTCCAGGTGCAACAGAATGCCCCCCAAAGTATGAATCTAGAAGGAAGTGATAGGGGAAATATTTTTCAAGATATCCTTCTGATATAGAGGCACTGAGATATGGACTCATAACTGACATAAAACCAATAACTGACTCTATCCAAACCCCTCAAGTTGTGGACCAATACACTACAGATCTACAATGATGACCATGTCATGGCTACCAATAATATACTGTAGATTCATGAACAACTGATATAGGAGGTAGGACATAGCTATGGAACATACAAAGTAGATCCATGTCTCCTAACCTCAAATATGGAACACAACCACCAAACATACAATGTGGATCTGTGTCAAGACTCTTGATGACCTCCAAACACAACCTCAGCATAAGCAAATGATGAATCCTAACCACTCAGGGTCTTCAATACAATTCCCAACTGATACGATTTTAACCATGTGAATAGATGTCTTGATGACGAACATGGTAGAAACCACTTGATTACCAGTAATTGCTGTCAACCCTTAACAAGTGTGAGGGAAGTCACCATTAAGATCAATGATCCTTAGGGTATCTCAGTACATTATCTCAAGTGTGAATAGATGTTTTGAATTTGAACACTTGATAGAATCTTCCAATTAGAGGTCAATGATGAAAACCTACTATTGAAAGCAAGGAAACTTGCCATTAAGGCATGCATGATTCAAGGTACTTGACTAGGTTTCTAAGTCTAATTCTCAGATAATGAGTTAAAGTCAACAAGAATAGACTCGTCACAGGAGGGCCATGATGATTCCACCATTAGTGACATGAAACAAGGAACAAAATTTGATTTCAAGTGATGAAACTGACTCAGACATGACTAACTTTATGGATAGGTAAAGTTACTGACGAGTTATTTTCTGAGAGAGACATCCTTTGAACAATTTGCAGCATGAAAAAAAGATTTGACAGCATTGAATTCACAATATTAGAACCAGGTGTAATGCAAGGAATATGACAATGAATTATTTGAATTGAATCAAAAGGAATTAGGTGACTCACAAAATGGATCGACTCAAAGACAATCTAAATACCCAACCGTTCAGATATGCAAATGCAGATAGGTGCCATGTTCAAAGGTAGACTATAGATGACTGCCATAAATACAAATGAAAAACATTCCCATTTCCTTTAAGTTCCACATCTCGAAAGACGAGTGCCTCTCTTCATTTTTATGAGTCCAAATAGGGTAACAAACACTCGTTAAAGCTCATAAAGTGATGAGTCCATTCTCACATGTTTTACAAACCTGAAAAAGGAGGGGTTCGTTCCCAAATAGGGTCTTTCATCGTTTTATTTTACGAGTCTGACGAAATCAAACTCATTTGTTGTTTCATGTTTAGAGAGTCTGAAATGACTAAGAATACTCCAAAAGGTCATTTTTCATAAATAAGGCTAGTCAGTCCGAAAAAGAGACAACCTACCCTCGACCAGTCTACCATTCTGATTCTTTTACAAGCGTGAATGCAACAAGTTCACTTGGCAATATTTTTTTGTTTTTAAGAGACTGAAAAGAGATTAAATATAAATTCGTAACATGTTTCCTTTTTCATAATCTACTTTTAACGAGTTTGAAAAGAAAAAAAGTATACGCAACACCCTTTTACTAGTGTTTTAACAAGCTTGTGAAAAGTGTACAAAGACACTCGATACTTTTTCATTTTACTCCAAGCTTGAAAAAGACTAAAATAGCTTATTCTTCTAGCCGTAACCCCAAAGTTCACCTGGAAAGCTCAAAAAAACACATTAGAATCCAACTTATCAAAAATATTTAAAACCAAAAGTAAAATCCCACTTTTAATGAAATCATTTTGAAGTTCAAAATAATTAAATTATACTGAAATATTGAAAACTTCCAGAAAATCTATAAATAGAAAGGGGTGGTAAGAATTCTTTACCATTTTGTTTTACCATTGTTAGAGTTTGGTAGTTGGAGTGAAAGTGAGGAGCTTCCACCGACGATCTGGCAAGGGTCCCTATCGATTGATTCTTCTATCTTCGTGGAAGAGGTAAGCATATTGATCTTTTCATTTTCATGTTCATAACGATTCTAATTGGTTCTAAAAACAATTATAGAAGGTAAACTAGGGGTTTCAACCAAATAAGGGTTTTTTTTTACTGTAAAAAGGTGGTTTTTGAATGTTTTAAAGGGAGAAATTTTTGGGCCATAGGGCCCCTTGGTTTTTGGGCAGAACGCACGATGGTGCTCTATCATGATGGGACAGACACACCATAGGTGCTCTATCCACAGCCGACAGGAGTGCTGGCCATCGACGCTCTGCGAGAAATAGTGGGATACACCATAGGCGCTATGTGGGACAAAATGAAGGCGTTGCTGCCCTCCTGTGTTGAAAAACAAAATCCTATCTCCTCAAAAATAAATTTTGTCACCTTCTATGTTATTTAGAACCATTATTTAATGTTTTTCCTTTCAGCCATGATATAATTTCTAATATATATTTTGTGTGTTGCAAGTGCACTACATCATTTTCACCATGGTTATTTGGAAACAATGAGAACATGAGGCTCCAGACTTCCAGGCCATCAATGACCCAACCACTGTAGAAGCTCTACAGAACTGCGGGCTCTTGAAATACTTCAGAGTGCCAGGAATGAAGGCATATGTCTTCCTACTGGAATATATCATAGACATGTGGGACCTTGAACAACAAAACTTTGTGGTTGGGGTCCACACTCTACCCATAGAGATTGAGGACATATATTTCCTGACTGGTTTGTCCAAGAGAGGAAGACGAGTAGTTTTATCCAGGGAACGAGGAGGGGAGGGCTCCTTGGATGAATTAATTTACCAATACTATGCATTGGGTAAGGAATATCATTCGAGGAAATTATGTATCCAGTCTATAATGGATCGTCCTTTGAGGACAGTAGTGTACACGATTAGAAAGGTGGCTAGAACTAGGTCTTCTCATCTTACTACTAGGTCACACATGTTGTATGCCCTAGAGTGCATGGATCCCACAGTATTCAATTGATGTGAAGGCATGCTGGTAAGTATCAAGAATCAGTTGAAAAAATCCAAGGAGGGAACACTTAAGCAGTTTGGCTATGGAGCAGTGGTGGTGTCTTTTATTCTACATCGGGTTCCCTATATGAGGCCATAGGTGACTGTGAGTAGACTCGATACTGAGGTTCCTACGATTCCCAAGTGGGTATATATTATGGCCTACCATGGAGGCAGAGGACCCAAATTTTTTTACAGGTCTGCATTCTTTCGCTGGTTGAGAGGCCAGTTACTGATGGTTGAGGACTATGCCTACAAGGGGGCAGAATTTCGGGATTACCCAGAGCTCACATTACTTGAGGGAGGGGAATGGGATGACCGTGGTTAGAAAAGACATTACCCACTATGTTTTTAATTTTTTAATTTTATTTAATTTTTATTTTATAGTACTGAGATAAGTGGAAATATTTTCATGCAGACATTGGGCGAGTACGTCCAGCTGGGATGTCACCCATTTCCAGGAAGGAAGGTACCAAGGATATGATGATTTATCACTCTAAGGCTGATGAGGAGCTTGGATATCTTGAGGAGAACCTACAATCTTTAACTATAGGGATTCCTGACGTGACTTCTGATGACCTACCCAGGAATTATCAACGCCATACTGTAGGGGTTTCTGGATGGTTTACCAAGCTACTCCGTAGAGTGGCTCAAGATATTTCATGCTATCATGAGCAGCATGAGGATTATTCTGTAGGGATTTTCACTTGTTTCCTATGTATTACACTGAAATATTCGAAGCTTCAGATTTTAACCTATGTATATTTGTATTTTGAACTTGTTATAGTCCTGAAATTTGAGGGCACTAAATGCTAGATGGTTCAGCCAAATTTTGTATCTCAGTCCTATAGTTATATATATATATATGAAAAACTTTTAAGTTAGTTGTGTGTGCAAAAAGTGTGATGTGTGAAATGATTATCTACTCATGAATTTACATGTATATCATTTATATTTCGAATGGACTTTTAAATATGAGAAATATGCCAATATAAGACATAATTAGCTAGTGAATCTGCCACAACATTCAAATGTCTTGGAATGTGTTCATATGTAACATGCTCAAAAGATATTTCTAACAACCTAATTCTTTGGAATGTACGAAGAAGAAGGGTATTTCAGATGGTGTAGACCCGGTTAAGCTATTGAACAACTAGTTCAGAATTTAAGTAAACCCTAATCTCTCTTACATCATTAACTAGGGCTTCCGTCAACAATCCAATCACAACATGGTATTCTGCTAGATTTTTCATGGAGGGACCTAAGCAAACACCCCCTGAACTCACCAGATCACCTATAAGAGAGTACAGTGCCCAAGCTACTGACACAAGGTTTAGTGTATATCGATTAGCACCATGCACAAAACTAGTGAAAGTAGTCATCTTTATATTAGACAAAATAAATACATAAGTAGGGTTTTCTGACAAACACATCTTAGATCACAAAAAACACACTTTTCAAAGTTAACACACACAACAAACTATAAACAATATTTGAAAAAGGACCTATGCTAGATGACCTAGGAATAGTATCATTTCAGGTATAGAGCGTTGCAGGGCTCACCCGGGGGTATCCCATCATAATCTACTAACTCCTATGCACCCTTTTCTAAAACACGACTGATAATGAAGGGTCCATGCCACATCGATTCGAATTTTCCTACCCCCAGCTTACCATGCTTCTGATCATAAGTCAATATCAAATCTCCTTCATCAAAAGGGTGGGGTTGGATGATTCTGTCATATTGGGTTTTTATCCACCATTTGTGTGCCTCATTGTCTAAGGAATCATCGTGGTGGGTTTCATTAAGTTTATTTAGATACAAAAAACATTCTTCTTCTATCATGGTATTGGGAAAATGTTCAACAACAAGTTTCAGAGAAGGAATATCGCATTCTATCGGGAGAATTGATTCCAACCCATAAACTAATTGAAAAGGCATGAAACTAATGGAAGTCTTCACAGTTTTTGTATAAGCCCAAAGTGTAGAGAATAGTTACAAGTGCCAGTTTAATTTGGCCTACCTTACCACATGTTGAAGCATAGTTTTTAATACCTTGTTAATAGCTTCAACTTGGCCATTGGCTTGGCGATAGTAAGGTGTAGAGTTTTCATGATGAAACCCTAACTTTGCACTAAGTTATTCCATCATTTTGTTCTGAAAGTGTGACCCATGGTCGGTCACAATGGCCCTAGGAATTCGGAACGTAGCAATGACATGGTTAAAAAAGAATACCGTAGTTTTTTAACTGTCTTCGACATATGTGGGCATAACCTCAGCCAATTTTGTGAAATAGTCCACAACCACAATAATGAAGCCATGCCCACTGGTTGAGGTAGGTCTACAGTGCACGAAGTTGATGCCCCATTTTGCAAAAGGGACAACTTCTATGATGGGATGGAGTGGAGCTGGATGGGTGAGATTTGTGGCAATAAACATTTGACATGGCGGGAATTTCTTGACCGTTTCAATGCAATATTTGAATATATAGGGATAAAAATACCCTGCACGTAATATGTTTTGGGCAGTAGCCAATGCAGATAGATGACCGCCACAATCTCCAGCATGGCAATCATTCAGGATGATTTCAGATTCTTCATGAGTGAGGCAACGAAATGATATCGAATCAACACCATGGTGGTATAAGGTATCATTTAGAATGAGATAATATTTATCCTGATAGTGGATTCGACGACGCTCATTGCGATTAGTGGCGGGCTGGTATCGTAAAGTCTGGAGATAAAGAATGATGTCTCCATACCAAGCTTTAGTCATACTAATGAGAAACAATGATTCATCAGGAAATGAATCAAAGGGCTCTATATCCTTCGTAGTATGGGTAAAGTCACATATGAGCTCTACAAAAACAATAGACTTCTTACAAGTACTTTTGGAGAACTCCAACTCTAATTCTTGGAGAATAACAATCCAGCGTGAATATTTTCACCCAATCACTGGACGTGTGAAAACGTAGTACATGGAGTTGGATTCAACGTAAACAGTGGAGGTGCAAAGTAACATAAAATGACGAAACTTCTAGACCATGATGACCATGGCCAGAGCAAGCTTCTCAACATGTGATATCGATTTTTGGAGTCTAAAAGACTCTTACTAGCACAATAGATCACATGTTCCTGGTCATGTTCATCTGTTTGAACAAGGACCATGCCTATGGTAGAAAAGGATGAAACCACATATAAGGAATAATCTCTAGTATAATTAGGTGTTTGCAACACCCATGCATCGGTAAGTGTATTCTTGAGATTATCAAATGCGTGTTGCATGAAATCATCCCAGATGAAAGGGGTATCTTTTTTAAGCAACCTCATGAAACGGTGCATCCTTTCTGTGTAATTATAGATGAAATGACATAGACCATTTTCCTTCCCTTGAAAACTTTGGAGTTCAGTTATGTTCATAGGATCAGGTAAGCCTAAGATAGCTTCAATATTCAAGGGATCGATGTAGATTCCATCCTTAGAAAGGATGAAACCAAGGAGACGACCAATTTCTACACAAAAAACACATTTGTGGGGGTTTAAATGAATATTGGAATGATGGCATCTAAGGAAAACGACTCTTGGATGATCAACAATGCAAGCCCCGCCGCTTGGAATGAGCAGGTAGGTCATCTAAATAAGGTTCCACAACGTGTTTAATATCATGAAAGGCATATGACATGGCGCGTTGAAATGTGGCACCAGCATTCTTCAAGCCAAAAGATATTTTACGGTAGGCAAAGGTCCCCCAAGGAAAAATAAATGTCGTCTTGTGTTATTCTGATGGGAGAATATTAATCTGCTTGTAGCCGAAGAAGCCATCCATAAATGAAAAAATAACACTTCTGACACAATTGTCGATTATCTGATCAATATAGGAAGTGGGAAAATTGTCTTTTGGACAAGATCTATTTAAGTCACTAAATTCGATACAGACCCTAATAGTGCCCTAGTTTTTGTTCACATGGAATATGTTGGAAACCTATTCAGTTAATGGTATGGGGTAGATGAAATGAGCCTTCAGAAGTTTCTCAACTTCTTCCTTAATGGCTGTTGCTTTTAGTGGATGAACTTTTTATAGTTTTTGGCAAACTGGTTTGGCACCAGGGTAAGTTTTTATCTCATGGACAACAATAGAGGGATCAATTCCTATAATTTATTCATATGTCCAAGTGAAGAAATCTTTAAATTCCTTGAATAAGGTCGTGTATGATTGAACTTCTTCAGGTGAAGAGTTTTGTCCTATGTAATTTTTCTCTGAAATCCATGGTTTCACTAATATGTCCACGGGCATGGTTTTGTAATGTTCCATAAATTTCCCTTAGATTTGACATTGCAAATGAGTATCGAAGACTGAGGGTTCATGACTAAATTAGATGAAACATTTGATGCGATGTGATCTTCTACCATATGGCAAGGGGGAAGGAAAGAAGATCGATGATGATNGGGGGGGGGGGGGGGGGGTTGACAAGCCAATATGGCCAGTGATAACAATCTGATTCCACCAACAAATGATCGTTGATGGTAGGGTCACTGGTGGATTGGATAGTATTTTAAAATTCTTCAAAAGGGGTAAGGGATGCTGATTCATCAGCAATTTATTTTTCTTTGTCCATATGAGAGGTAGAAAAATTGTTAATAGATGCATTTTGGGAAGCAGAAGGGGGATTTTGTAATGGATAGACTCCCATTAGTGAAAATTCTTTGATAAGACCCACTTTGATGTCCTTATACTGTGGGGTATTTAGAAGCATAACACTATTTGCATCATTGGTAATTGCACTAGGCTATAGCTAATCTATGGTAATAATCCTTTCTTAGAATGGGAACTCGATGATCCAAAAAAAGGTCAATGCTACAGCTTGCATAGCATAAAACTAGTTATAGCCTAGGAGTAGGTTATAATCTGAAGGAGTGTCAATGACCTAGGTATGAATGGAGACTGACTTTCCCCCCAGTTCAACATGGATGGCATGTAGTAATCCATAGGGTTGAAAGCCATGACCATAAACATCCTTAAGGGTAGTAGGTGAACTATTGATATCAGGAGAACCAATGCCTCTCCAACAAGATAAATATATGACTGAAGTGGAGGATCCCTCATGAAACACAATACGATGGATGGTCTTTCCAGTGATTTTAGTGGATATTTGGAAAGCCAATTGATGTGTGATCCGGGTCTTAAAATCATCTATTTTGAAAGTGATGATGTTACTATTCTCAGGGTCCATGGCTCCAAGTGTTGTAAGCAAGTATTTCCATTGGGTGGGACAGGTTTGGAGTACTTCTAGGGACGACATAGCACATCATGCTTGAGCCAAATCTTCAATAATATTATAATATTGGGCAGCATGTGCGTTAGGATTGATAATGGACTTAGGAAGAGTACTCTTGGGTGGGCATAAAATTTCTTCTGGTATAGGTTTGTCAATATGAATACCATTACTAGGAGGAGGTGTGGAAGATGAGGGTTTTTCAGGTGGAACTTCATCAGATTTATTTTTTGGAGGGTCATAGCTATGTGATCTTGTGTTTAAGTTAATCGTGTCACTAGATATCATTCTAACTTCATCAGTGGATGAAGAAGGTTTGTGCAAGTATTGATGGTCAATCAATTGATGTTGGGATGGGAAAGGGTCTTTGAGAACTGTTGGGGTGGGTGAACTTTTCATAAATTTGTTAATTTCCTCACGACGATGACACTCTTTGGTGAAATGGTCACCCCCGCAGATTAAACAAGGATATTTTTCCTTTCTTTTCCTTTAGAATCGGCATCTGAGCTCTGTGGTTTGTTACTTTCCTATTAATTATCAGGTTTTTTCAATTATTCTTTCCCTTTTTCTTTCTACTCAAAGATTAAGTGGATTGAACTGCGCTTACTTTGGTGGAAGCAACAGGAGAGGAAGCATTTTTGGAAGGTGGGTTTTTTGGTGAGGTGGTGAGGTGGTTTGATTCTACTTTTTGGAATATTTTTCAACCATTTGTGCTTGAACTGAAGCAAGTATGCCGTTCGCAGGTGGTTTAGTTATGGGTCTTAATGGATCTGTTGTGGGTCGAGGAGGATGGGGAATCAGATCATACAAAGTACTTGATTGGGAATAAACCAAGTCTATGTACTATGCATGGCTAATATCCTTCTCTTCGGTAACAATGCCTCTCATGGAAACATATCTATCAATGGGTGGAAGTAAAGACTTCATGAACAAATCAACCGGTAACTGATCGAGAATGGGATGCTTGATTAACCTATGTATTCTTCTCCATTCATGCATTAGAGGAAATTTCAACTCAAAATGGGCCTCCTAAAAAAAATTAATAAAATAATAAAATAGTATTTATTAATTTTGGAGGAAGAAAAGAAAAAAACTACTTTTTTGTTTGTATTTTCGACATATCTTCTTGTGTTTTTACTCAAATTTTGATTGGGAGATCTCGTTGGATGTGGAATTAAATTCCGCATCCAACGAGTACCCACTCGGGATACTTTTCATGGACCCTGCTACCCCAAAAACAAGAAATACGTGAAAAATGTGATGATGACATCATCATCACATTTTTTCAAGGATTTCTTGTTTTTGGGGTAGAGGGGTCCATCAAACGTATGCTGAGTAGGTACTCGTTGGATGTGGAATTTAATTCTGCACCCAATGAGCTCTCTCGATCGAAATTTGACTAAAACCACGGGGAGATATGTCAAAAATACAAACACAAAAAGTAGTTTTTTTTTTATGATACCTATCCCCAAATTTATATTAAAAAGGTGTTTAAGACCTATACGGTATTTCAAATTTAAAGAAATTTCATTGGCTAGCACATGATGACATGGAATTTGAGTTAAAGTTAAAAGGCCCATTTTGATTTGAAATTTCCTCTAATGAATATGATCGGAGATATGGGTTGATGTTGTTTGTTGAAGCGAGGTCAACAAGTCTATACATGTTTCGTACCGGATGTGTAACTGAAAGTGTGTTAAAAAGTCCATAGCTAAAGCATTGAAGTCCCAAAAAGAGTGTCGCGGTAGCTCGATATACCATTTTGAAGCAATTCGTGTGAGGGTTCTTTGGAATATTCGTAGAAGGATCGAGCCATCCATCAATGAATTTGATGAACACCAAAGATGAAATGTCATCACATGGTTTTAGGGTCCTCACCCAGTTTACCATCGAATTTTGGTATATCGGAAGGTAACTTGACTAGAATGGCTAGCCAAGAGGGGTCATGATGGATTGGATAATTTATCAATCTAGAAAGATTTGGAAAATCTAATGTTGCCAAAACTGGCAATTGTTGGTTGGGCTACGGGTACTGGTAGTACTAATATGGCATTTGCTGACTAGTGGGACTATATGCAGATTGAAAAATAGGCATAGATGATTCCCTCAAGGCTTGTTGATTATTTTGTTGGTTATTCAAAGGTCCTCTACATGAAGGGTCTCCCAAGGGAGGTGGGCCTCTAGGGGGTGGTTCTCCAGGCGGTGGTATGTTTGGTGGTGGGCCTCCATATGGTGGTCCTCTAGGTGGTGGTCCTCCGGGTGGTGGGCCTCCAGGTTGTGGTCCTCCAGGTGATGGTCCTACAAGTGGTGGTCCTCCAAGAGGAGGTCCTACAGATGGTCCACCGGGTCCTCCAAATCCTCTAGCTCCTCCATGTGGGGGTCCTCCAGGTCCTCTGGGAGGTCCTCATGGTGGAGAGTCTCTAGGTGGAGGTCCATATTGTCATGTCCCCTCAAATTGACCATGAAAAAGTGTTGACCATGCTAAGTTCCTAGGGGCTCAAAATTGATATTAATTATTCCTCATAAGATAAATTTTGCTAATAATTGTTTTAAGGCATGTATTTAATTTTATCTCAGCAATTTTATTTATTATGCACAATAATGATGTGGAATTAAGGCTGTTGTGGGCCTAGTGAACTGGACAAGGATAACTTGTTCGAACTTCAGAAGACCTTCAGTCTTGTTTCTGGGAAACTTTGTTGTACTATATCACATGTTCATACCCCCTTGGGGGAATTGTAATAAATGTTCTAGCATGATAGTGTCTATAAAACAGTTGGTCTCTTTGACTTTATTTGTCAATCTGATCAGCCGAGGGTGTTTTTTTCCCTTGGTTATTATTGGTTGTTGAATAAACGACTAATAATTTCTGAGTTTTTCACTCCATACCTCCAAAGTTGGGGTGGTCATCCTGGCATTTAGGCCTATTGAGGTTATTAGAGTCTATGTGTCAATCTATAAACATGCTAGGCATAATGGTCGAGTCAAATGAACATGTCTAAGTCCCCCTAGGTTTTTTCAACTTTTTAAATTTTTTTATGTTTTCAATGTTTTTTATTAAAATTTAATTTTTCCAAAACTTAGGCTATTTTTTAATAGTTTAATTGGAAAAATTGGTTTTGTAATAAAAGTGGGCCAAATAATTAGTTTCAGTAATGTAGGTGCTCATTTTCAAGCTAAGAGCACCATGTAAACCCATGGACCCACTTTTTTCAGGTTTTGAGTGATTTTCCATCACTCAAGTTAGAAAACCCCAAAAATCAATTATTGATTATTTTAATTAATAAATTGATGAATAATGGAGCAAATAAAAAATCCTAGATTAGTGGATTCTCAGCTAATTTGATTGAAATCAGTAAGATCTAAACTAGATTGACTGGATCTGACAAATCCTTGATTGGAGGAGGTGATCTGGACAAATCCAAAGTTGATCTTCAGCATCCTTTATGGGGAATTGCACTCTCTCTCTCTCCTCCACACATGTGGGCTCTCTTAGAAGCTATGTGGATTGATGTGTCAGTCTGTGGGTTTATGTGTTAGCTCAATCAGCCCCCCGATTGACAAGTAGGCTTAGTTCAGTTTTAGATCAGCATTGATTGACTCTCCCTCAGCTGCAGTGGTTTGTCTCCTTGGGATTTGTGCCCCCCCTGGGCTGGATCTCCTATTTTTTCTGTAAATAAAGCTTAGGATGCCTCTTCCAAGCTAGTGAGAGTTGGATTGAGGAGCTATTGTTTTTTTAATACTATGTAATATCTTTTTCTATTGGAATAAAGTGAAGCTTTGGAGGACAAATCTGTGTAATGCTTTTATATGTGTGGATTTTACATTGTCTTGCAGCTTTTTACCATTGGCTCTCTCAATTTCTGCATCTGAATCCTGTCTGGCTTAATGATTTAGTTGAATCAATAGGACTATAACTGGGCAAGTAAGATTACTTTCTTTTCAATATCTCATAGTATATATGCTTAAAGATTGAGATCATACATGTTCAAATAAGTTTATTTGCATGTAATCCCTCTCTTTCTTCATATATTTCTATCCAGATCTCATAAGGTTTTGTGCAGGATTATTTGTTAGTTTTTAGGTAATAGGGGTTGGAAAAACTATGGATCTAGCTTGAATCCATTGGGAATCCCATTGTTTTGTGAAGGCATTGTCCCTTGGCATTCCACTAACTAGTCTTCTTTGCAGATCCTTTCCCCGGCAACAAGCGCTCTTCCTTTCCTCTTCCTCCTTAAAATTTCTTCAAAATCAGTCTGGTTACTTGTTTTGCAGCCTTAAATTTATTAGATCTACCAATTTCAGAGTTCATATTACATAGATATTCCTTCCTTAAAGCTCATAAAACTAGATCTCATTCGTAAATAAATTTTTACAAGCATTCTAGATCTAGTTTTAGGGAAAATTATCATTTTTCAAGGTTGTGAAAGTAGATCTAAAGCTTGTTGAATGCATGGTTGTTTCCTTAGAATCAAAAAATTTCTATTCAGAAATTTAATTTATTCATATTGGATTCCCCCAAAGTAGGCCAATATCCCAAGGAAATCTTTCTTTCCTTGGTTCTTTTTCTGCTCCTTTAAAAACTAGTTTTAACTTAGAATTTTTGGGTAAAACGTTTGTTCATCCAAAATTACTTTAAAATTTATTTTGGGCATATTTAATTGTGATAATATTTCTTTTTTTTAGCAGGTGTAACAGAAAAGAGGAGGAGGCACTGTCCGAAAAGCATTTTTGGACCATTCAAAACCCCCCAAGGGGTCTCCGTCTTCCAAAAAATTTCAAATTTTTGCAATATGTAAACCTTTGGTATCATTCCATATAAGGACCAATTAGATAAATTTCATTTTTATAATATTTTAATTGCTTCTAATAAAAATAAAAATATTTTCGAATAGGCTCTTTCGAGCCTATTCACCATCCCCCTAGGGGGATTTGCGTCTGTGTCATTCTTTACTTTTTGTTCATATGTTTTCAATATAGTGTAGTTATAATATACAGAGAAGTATACTTTGGATTATAATCATTTCCATATTCCATATTTGTTTCAAAGTAATTTTAATACTTACCCCACGAACCTTTTTTTGAGTCGAAAAATGAAGAAAGGGTTGTGGTAGTCTAATTAGAAAATTGTGGTTTGCTTATCTATTTATGCTTCATCTACTATTATCAATTGTTTTAGTAATCATAATAAAATTAACCCATCCTTGATTCCCCGATTGAGGTCCACTTGGACCGAAAGAGGTTCCTGGAGGGTTTTCTTTTTAATAAGAACACCTCCTTTAAATTTTACTAAAAGTAACAAACACTCAAGTGTGTATGCTTTGTACTTAGCTGTGGTTCATCTGATCAGTTAAGCTAAATCAAAAGCACTTGAGTGACTAGAATAATTAGGATTCACTCTTTCCAAATTGACAAACCATCAGGTGAAAATCCAATGCCTCGATCAAACCATTACGGTGGCACAAAACCCAAAGGAAGCGGGAACTCATGAAAAGTGACCTCGGGGCACCGATATCTGTTACACCTTAGGGTGCATTATGAACAACAGCCTCAGAGACTCCATTTTCAAGGAACTTTTCAACTGTTTATTTCTTTCAATCTATATGTGATTGGGTGTCATTTTCTTGCTTACTTGTGATTATCTCATCATGTTATTTTTTGTTTACAATTGTTAAATCGAAACTCCTAAAAAAATTACTCTTTAATGCCATCATCATACTAAGTAATTTTTCCTTAGTAACTTAATAGGGTCTACCCCCCATTGGCTTCGTTAGGAGTTAAGCCTAAACGGAGGAGTCAAGAACAAGGTGATAGCCTTAACTTGAGACTTTCCCCCAAGGACACACCGAGTGGCTTGAAGATTTGTGCCACGTAACCCAGGTGTGTGAAAGGTGGAAATAGCTGCCATGTTAGGAGGTCACAATGGGGAAATCTAGTCAACTTGCCTAGGTAAAAATAAGAAAGTACATGACAAAATCAAATAGGAGAATAAATGGAAGTTTCCTAAAAGAAGTAAAAAGCAGACAGAGGGAAAAGCAGGAAAGTTTTTGAAGGAAATAAAAAGTTTTATTATGACCCAGGAAAAGTAGAAAGTTGTAATAACTCAAAAGAGGCATCTTTTGAATAAGGTAGGGCACAGTTTCTAATTGTGAAGGATGATTTGGACTTGGAAGCAATTCCACATGGTCCTACTTTCATAATTGCCTAAAGGGGTCACTTTTGTGGCTAGGGTTATATCATCCATGGGGTTGACTTGCTCTCATAGGTCACCATTGGCCTCAACTTACTAAGCAGGTCATCCAAAATTCTATAAAAGGTGAATTCAATCCCATTGATTGAGTTTTGATTATTTTATATTGTGGTTATGCTATGTGAGCATACTCTCTGAGTGTTGTGCCTCAGACCATTGGGTGATGATCCTGAAACCCCTCCTCCCTTCTCTTCCATCTCCATTTATATTTATTGCAGGTATATGGAGCACTAATGTCAGCCAATGAAGATTATTCCAAAAGTATATTACAGCCTTCATCAAGTTCAGGTTGAGCTCCAATGAATCCCATGATTCACTTATGCTCACAGCCTCTTGCTGGTCATGATTTGGGCCTCCTGCCCCTTAATTTTGGAGGCCTCTTTGTAATTGTAAGTAAATAATGTTATTTCTGTTCTATAGTGTCAATATATTCTAAATATTACATTTATCAGGTCGATATATCTCAGACCCTGAAGAATATTATCTCAGTTTCATAAAAAGATCCTATTTTATCAGTGTATGGGGGGATTGAGTGAATATGAGTGTTGTAATGAATATTTCATGACAGGGAAGGGATTGAAATAATTATTCATTTTCATAGAGCTCATATTTAACTCTTTTATAAATATCAGGTTTCACAGAATTGTATTTAAGCTTATTTAATTGTTTTTTAAGACCCTAGCTAGATTACTAGTTTTTGATAACTAGTTTTACTGAAATTGATGCAAAAGATGATATATAAACTCAAACTGAGATATTTAAGCTCCTATAGGTAATTTATAGGCCTACATTTCAATATCAATATCCAGAACCATTTTTCGTTTGGGTTGTACCACCCTTTTGCATCCTCCTCTGTGCAGGGTTTCTCTTGACAAAAATTGCCAGAAATCCCCAAATTCACCCAAAACACCTCAAAATTTCCAGAACCTCAGAAAATTGTATAAATAAAATTTTTTATATTAAATTAAGGCTGTAAAAAACCTCTGAAATTTTCCCAAAGCCTCTGTTTTAAACAGGAAGAACTACTCTCCTTAGTTACACGGTTTGGTTGCCTAGAAGCGTGGTAGTAGGTTTCCGCGGCCCATATTCTGAAACCTAAATGGAAACAGATATAAATGTGTTAGGGGAGAGGAAATTCCATGTCTGAAATATATTTGTTTTCTTCCCACTGATCTCTCTTGTCCTCTGCATAATATCCCATAAGAAGCCCTTGTTTTTCTCAATCCGAGAAGGCTCTGTGTGAACCAATTAAATTTCAGAATTATTTAAGTAAAATTATAGAATTAAAGTGTTCAGGTCTGCACACAAGACTTAGGACATTACAGTGGTATCATAGCTCTTTCCTTGGATCATATTGTGGAAATAAATATCTCATTGAAGAAATTTGCAGCCATGTCATACAATGGGGATGACTATGATGAGCAGTATGAAGAATACTGCAGAAGATATGAAGAAGAAGAAATCCTCTATGTTGATGGAGGCCTACCAAAAAATGAATATGATGAAAACTATTGGACATCAGAAGGGGGAGATATTATATTGTATTCTCCAATGGTTAAGAAAAACTTGACAGATATTATTGAAGCATGTGAGAACTTGTGTCACTGCTACGAGGACTATCTAGATTTGGGTAGGAATATTTGTGCAAACCTTTCTTTTAGAGATTATATTTATTTCAAGTATGGATTCTAGAACAAGAATGATTATGAGAATTATTTCAAGAGTATCAAGCTATCAAAAGAGGAACCAAGTTGTTCCAACTCCCTAAGAAAAGAAGAACAAGACATAACCAAAGGTGAAGATTCCTCCAAGCCATCGACATGTTTGAGATTTAAGAGTTTGTTTCATTTTTATTCAAATAGATCTTCTAAATATTGTGACATGAGTACCAATAAATATGAATTAGCTTTAATTTCCTTGAATAAGAAGAGAAACAAAGTGGAGACAGAGATCCAAGAGGTGAATTACAAATCAACACAAGGTGGTTGCATAAGAGAAGAGGTTGAAGAGGGATGCAATTCAAGTTTCTTGGTTGGTGATTTCTAGATCACTGCTCAAGGTTCTGGCTCATGTATGGGTGGTGAGAGATATTTTGGATCAGATCCAAAATAGGTACATAAATTAGATTTACAGTCACCTTTTGAGCCACATAATGAAGATGAAAACAAGGCCACACCGCTTGGGTGTGAGGTAGAAGTTTTAGTGGAAGAGCAGGCCACCATAGTATCCGTACAGAAAGATGGTAATGTTAAGAACATTGATAATACAAGTTATAATTTTTGTAGCAGCCCTATACACCTACAACCATCTAATCCATGTAAAGATAAATAGTCTTCCTTTGCATTTGAGGACTGTAAAAGGAAGGCCAATTGTGAGGGAGATAAATTCAGTCTTATTTTCCCTGTTGGTGATCACACAATCAGTGCAAAGAAGGGTGATATTGTCAATGATGATAATATGGTGAGGGAATATTTTGGATCAAATCCAAAAGAGGAGGAAATATTATATTTGAATTCATTATTTGAATTTCCCAATGAAGTGGAAGACAAGCCCCCACTATATAGGTGTGAACTAGGAAATGTGAAGGAGAAAAATCTGGTGCAAAGGGATGCAAAAAGTTATGAAATTTGGACTCTCTTGTAGCAAGATGAAGTTGCATCCACATCAGAGGAGAGGATTGAACTCATTGAGAATCCCAATCCCACTATCACCATTGTGGAGATCTATGAGCCATCTAGTCTTGCAGGTGGGAAAGCAGAAAGAAAGATTCATAAAGAGAAGTACAAGTCATAGCAAGAAAATTGTAGGAAATAAGAAGGGGGTGATTTTCCTAAAGATCCCCACTCATTTCCTTGGCCTTTTAAAATGGATGAAAAGAATATTCAAAAGGCATTACACCTTCTCCAAGACACACATTCTTCAGTGGAACACCAGTGTTGGATAGCTGCTTCATTGGAAGATCAATATTCTCTTTAATCCAAGGAGGAGATGCAGAAGGCATTGTCTACAATACAAGGATGATTCTTAAAATTGATTTCTAATACAGATTATTTGATTGAGGTTGCTGATGTGTTGCATGGAGCATCCTTGAAGGATGGGGAAGAAATTTGCAAGCGCACACAAGATTTAATGACCACCCAAGATTCCTTGAAGAGCACTCAATGTGCACTCCAAGAATCCAAGATGGAGATATAGAAACTTCATGAGAAGTTGAAAAGGTATTACCTACCCTCCTACACACCATTCAACCATATTCACTGTTAGTTTTTCAACATTCAATCTAGCATTATGTTAGGATATTTACTGAGAGAATAACAAGTACAGCAATCAAACACAAGAGACAATGAACACAGTGTTTTTCATCGGGAAAACCATAAATGGAGAAAACCACACAACTTCCTCAGAGATAGAATCAGCACAAGATGTAAAACCCCAAAATGGTAAGATGCACTCCCGACAGCAGTAATCTTCTTCTTGTCTAGCCCCAGTGTCTTATCCTTCCTCAACTATGCACTACACTTGAGTGTGTGAGTGATGTGTACTAAATAGAGACCCCAACTCTCTATTTATACTAATCCTGACATGACTAAACCCCTACTAAAGCTGACCTATACTAGGAGAGTCTAATAACCCTAGTGCCCTGGAACTACGGAGAATTTAACCCTTAGATAATCAGAGGGTTACCCACTATGACTTGACATGACTTGTTTACATTATTGATTCTCCCGATCAAAACATCGGGGCATGACAACATGACTCAATTACATAAAGGATACATCCCAAAATAAACATCGGGTTACAATACATAATATACATAGATCAATACATTCCAAAGTTACAAATACATCAACACTCCCTGTTAACTAAGAAGGTATTCTTTCGACACAATTTTTAGCACTGGTCTTCTTCTCTGTATCACTGGATCATATCGTCATCTACATCTTGAGTCTTCTTGAGTCTTCAATTCATCTTCATTCTTTGAATATAGATCATCTCTTGATCTGGATCGTCATCACTGGATCTGGATCATCTCTCAATCTGGATCATCATGGGACATCATCACTGGATATGGATCATCTCTCGGTCTGGATCATCATCACTAGACTGGATCTGGATCATCACTCGATCTAGATCATCACTACTGGATCTAGATCATCACTTGATCTGGATCATCACTACTAGATATGGATCATCACTCGATCTAGATCATCACTGTTGGATCCAGATCATCACTCGATCTGGATCTCTCAGAGTCATCATGGATGGATCTGGATCATAGCTCGATCTTGATCTCATCTGGTCATCATCATGTGTGCTATCTCATCATAGGAAGTTCTACAGAGCCAACCTTCTTTCATGCTGGTTGTATGCCTAGCCATCGAGTAGGTCTTCGCCCAACACTTACATCTAACCTACTCGTCAAAAAGGCACACCCAGCACTCACATCTGATCATGTAGGAACCTACAATCACATCAAAAAGGTCCAGCACTCACATTCACCAGCATGATAGGACATCACATCACTATCATCTGTGAAAATGATTTAGCACTTATATCTTACTTGGAAGGAAACAATACCTCCACCCTCACAAGAAAGGATTGCACTCACATCTGACCTGGAAGGAACTAAATCCTCCACCCTTGCTAGAAAGGCCCCCAGTCCCAGACTGAGCTACCTGGTAACAGAACAAGTGCCTCCATTCTCTCAAAGAATGGCAGTTGCCCTTACATCTGACCTAGTAGGAAACAAGTCCTACACCCTTGCTAGAATGGCCTGCACTCACATCAAACCTGGAAGGAACCAAATCCTCCACCCTCGTCAGAAAGGCCCCGAGTCCCAGACTGAGGTACCTGGTAATGGACCAGGTGCCCCCACTCTCCCAAAGAGTGGAAGTTTCCCTTACATCTGTCCTACTCGACATAATGGCCAACACTCATATCTGACATGGAACGAATTGAATCTTATCGCCATGACAGAATGGCATAGCCCTTACATCTGACCTACTCGTCAGAATGGATATGAATCTTAGAACTCATGTCTGACATGCAAGGAACTTAATCCTCTCACCATGATAGAATGGCTTAGCCCTTACATCTGACCTGCTTATTAGAATGGCTTTTGTTCTTAGCACTCATATTTGACATGGAAGGAACTGAATTCTCTCATCATGACAGAATGTCTCAGCCCTTACATCTGACATGCTCGTTAGAATGGCTTTGGGACTCATCACTTTCCCTTGGAGGAAACCTCGATTTGGAGAACACCAAGCTTCTCCCTAAAGTACTCGAACTTCACTCTTGCTAGTGGCTTCGTCAACACATCAGCTATCTGTTGATCTATTGCAACATATTGGAGATTCACTGCTCCTCTCTGCACCATATCCCTGATATAGTGATACTTGATCTCGATATGCTTCGACTTGTCATGTAACACTGGATTCTCTGACAACTTCACACAACTCTAGTTGTCACAATGTATACAAGTAGCATCCATTTGGAGATCAAATAAATCAGACAGTAGCTTCCGCAGCCATATTTCCTCACAACTAGCTAAACAAGTTGTGACATACTCTGCTTCAGCTGTACTCAGTGCCACATAGGATTGCTTCCTGCTAAACCAAGAGATCACACGTGATCCCATACTGAAGCAACACCTTGAAGTGCTCTTCCTATCGATGTCACTGCCTTCCCAATCTGAATCAACATAAACCTCCAGGTTAATCTTCTGATTCGCATCGTACTTGAGCCCATAATCAACTGTACCCCTTACATACCTAAAAATATCCTTTGCAGCAATCAAGTGAACATTTATCGGATCTGTCAAGAACTGGCTCAAGGTGTTCACAACATAGCAAATATCTAGTCTCATGTTCATCAGGTACATCAATGACCCAATCATCTAATGATACATCGTAGCATCAACTGACTCTGATGAAGCATCACTCAATAGCTTCAGGTTTGATGCCAAACGTGTGGCCATAGTCTTGTAGTACATCATCCCAAACCTCTTCAGGATCTCTACTGCATACTTCCCTTGTCCAAGGAAGATTCCATTCACACTCTGCCACACCTCCATACCTAGAAAATAATGCATCATACCCAAGTCCTTCATCTTGAACTTGATAGTAATATTTCTCTTCGTATCAGTAATCAACCCATCCATACCTATCACAAATAGATCACCTACATATAGTAGAAGCATCACTAGGTTGCCATCTTCAACCTTGTAGTAAAGGTTGGAATCTGCTTTTGCTCTTGGTAAAGTCCAAACTGGATAGAAAGTTTTCAATTCTACCGTACTAGGTCTTGGGTGCCTATTTCAAACCGTACAGGGCTTTCTTCAATATGCATACATGAGACTCCTTGTCATGTGTCTCAAAACCAAGTGGTTATTTTACATACACTTCCTCTTCTACTACACCATTCAAGAAAGCAGTCTTGACATCCATCTGGTGTATCTTCCATTTCATCACTGCAACCAGAGAAAGTACTGATCTGATGGAAGTGTATCTGGCTATAGGTGCAAAGGTTTCTTCATAGTCTATTCCTTCTTTCTGAGATAAACCCCGAGCTACAAATCTTGCCTTGTATTTTTTAATGCTACCATCTGCATCATGTTTGATCTTGTAGATCCATTTGGAAGTTAACACTGACTTCCCATCTGGTCGTGGGACAACATCCCAAACATCATTCTTCATGATCAATTGGTACTCTTCAATCATAGCATCCTTCCATTCTTTTCGTTCTACCGCTTCTTCATAACTGGAAGGTTCTTTATCAATGAAATCACATAGTAAAGCTACATACCCAGAATAGGATCTGGTCCTCTTTCTTTCTTTGTGATTCTCTTCTGGAGCCCCATATCTTTCCGCACCTTGGATAAGTTCTCATACCCAAGAAGGTTTCCTCTTACGAGGATTCTTCTCTAGAGGTGAATCTACAGGTCTTTGTGGTTCTTAAAATTCTTGAACTTCTTATTGAGTTTCTTCATTCATGGTTGTATCATGAATTCTGGGTGCTTCTGCTTCTTTAGGTTCTTCAGCAGATCTCTTTCTAGATTTGTTGTAAGGTGTGTCTTTATCAAATGTCACATCCCTGCTGATGTCAATCTTCTTGTATCCTGGGAAATATATTCTCTAAGCCTTCGAGCTTTCAGAGTATCCCACAAATATACCCTTCTTTCTTGAAGGATCTAATTTAGTCCTCTTCTCTTTTGGAATGTGGATGTACACATGATAGCCAAATATTCTAAGATAGTTGACTTCTATTTTCTTTCGGGAGAAGACATCTTCAAGAGTCTTTTTCTCGAGTAATCTATGTGGAGTACGGTTCTATACATACATCATTGTTCTTGCAGCTTCTGCCCAAAGATGCATAGGAAGGTATTGATCATGAAGAATTGCTTTTGTAGCTTCCATGATAGTTCCGTTCTTCTATTCCGCAATCCCATTCTATTGTGGATTATAAGGAGTGGACAACTCCCTCATGATTCTTTGCCTATCTCTTTGAATTCATTTGAAGTGAATTCTCCACCATTATTTGATTGAATGGTCTTGATCTTCTTTTCAGTATGGTTCTTGATCAAGGCTTTGAATTCCTTGAACTTACTAAATACTTCATCTTTGTTCTTCATGAAGTAAACCCATGTCTTCCTAGAAAAGTCATCAATAAAAGAAACATAATATGCATACCCGCTTAGAGAGCTTGATGACATAGGACCGCATACATTGGAGTGGATGATTTCCAAGATTCCTTTTGCTTTTCTTTCAATGCTTGGAAATGTCTTCTTTGTATTATTTCCTTTCGCACATCTTTTGCAGACCCCATCATGTTTTGCTTGGATTTTTGGAAGACCTTTGACAACTTTGCTTGCAATAGGTAGTACTCTGTAATGCACATGTGCAAGCCTTCTATGCCAAAGTTCACTTGGATCTACTGTGTCATCGACCAAGGCTTGTTCTGGATGGCCCTTCAATTTGTACAATCCTCCTTCTTGTCCTCCAATCACGACCACATCATCGATAGTATTTCCTTTTGGCCACATGATGAATTGACAATCTATGAATGAAACCCGCATTCCTTTTGCATCTAATGCTGATATGGAGAGAAGGTTCTTCTTCAGTCCTGGCATAAACAATACTTCTTTCATTATTAGAGACTTTCCAGAGTCTAGTTTATAGGAAGATTACCCACTACCTTTTATTGGATATTGGTAGTCATCTCCTAGCTTTACCTTGTGAGGTGATTCATGTTCTGAAAGTATCACAAAGGATTCCTTGAATCCAGTCATATGTTTGGAAGCCCCACTATCTATAAGCCAATCATAACTTCCATGAGTAATGTTTCCTATGAGATTAGATATCAGAACATATTTATCCTCGCTTGAAGAATATTCACTTTCATATCTGGATCTCTTCCTGGATGGTTCATCATCCTCTACAGCATGAGCATGCTGTCTTCTTTTGTTGCTCCTCTTCATTAGTTTCTATCTCTTAGGACAATTCCTTGCATAGTGTCTTGCTTCATCACATGTATAACATATGATCCTAGATAAATCTTTTCTAGTTTTATCTTTGTGAGAGTGCTTACCTCTGGAGCTATGAGATCTTCTTTTGTTTTACTTGGAGTGAGACTTGGAGTGTACCGTGAGAGCTTGATCTTCACTTCCCATCTTCTCTTCTGAAGCTGCTATTCGAGCTTCTTCTTGAGAGCACTCTTCCCACAGTCTACTAAACTTGACTAACTTTCTTCTAGCATAGATTCCTTGGATGAAAGAATCCCATGACCTAGGAAGACCGTTCAAGGTAGTCATCACAATCTCTGCATTTTCCACTTCTTCATCAACTGCTTCTAGTTGTTCTTTGATCTGAGAAACTCTTGTGAAGTAAGATTGGATTTTTTCTGCATTTTGAATCTTCACATTCTTTAGTTGGTTTCTCAAAGTCATCTTCTGGTTTATGTTCTTCCCTTCAAACAATTTGGTTAGGGCATCAAACATAGCTTTAGGTGTCTTGAGAGAGGACACCTGTGGGACAAGGTGATCCTTAACAGAATCGGCAATGATCCTCTTTTCCATAACCATCTTCTTCTTATGTAAGGTCTTTGCCTCATATTCCTCTAGAACTAGAACCTCCTCATGGATGTGTTGCCTCCTTTCACACACCTGGGTCACATGGCAGAAATCTTCAAGCCACTCGGTGTGTCATTGGGGGAAAGTTTTGAGTCAAGGCTGTCACCTTGTTCTTGACTCTTTCATTTAGGCTCAACTCCTAATGAAGCCAAGGGGGGTAGACCCTATTAGGTTACTAAGGAAAAATTATTTAGTATGGTGATGTTAAATTGAATGAGTTACTTAGGAGTTTGAAATTTAACCATAAACAACCATAGATGACAAGATACAAAATGAGTGCATGAAAGAACAATGCCGAGACACAATATATATAAAGAAAGAAAATAACCAGTGCCTTAAAATGGAGTCAAAAGATAATCAATGTACTTGCATGTGCTTGGAGTGAAATTTTTGTGATTACCTCTTGGTATGTTTTAAGTTAATGTGAAATATGAGTTGATTAAAATTAGGTGAAGGGGGGGGGGGGGGGGGGGGGGGGGGAGGACTCCAGATATACCTGAGAATACTTGGAGTATGTCCAAAACTAGACCGTCACGGCTACCTGCAAGGAATATGTGGGCTGAATGGAGTCTTTGGGGATATTGTTCATAACGCACCCATTAGGGTGTGACAGAGATCGGCACCCCGAGGTCACTTTTCAGGAGTTCCCGCTTCCTTTGGGTATTTTTCCACCGTAATGGTTTGATCTAGGTGTTGGATTTTAACCTGAAGGTTTGTCAATTTGGGAGAGTGAATCCTAATTATTCTAGTCACTCAAGTGATTTTGATACAGCTTGAGTGATCGGATGAACCGTAGCCAAGTGTAGAGCATACACACCAGAGTCTTGTCAATTTTAGTAAATTTTGAGATGGGTATTCTTGTTAAAAAGAAAACCCTCCAGGAACCTCTTTCAATCCAAGTGGATCTCAATTAGGGAATCAAGAAGGGGATAATTTTATAATAGCTGATGAAACAATTGATGAAAAGGAAAACACAGATACACAATTCTGGTTTTCTAATTAGTCCTACCACGCATCTCTTTCCCCTTTCAGGTCAATCGAGAACTCATGGGGTAAGTATTAATATTACTATGAAATCTAAAATATGGAATATGGAAATGATAATAAAGCAAAGTAAACTACCCTGTAGATTAGAACTACGCTAGATTGAAAAGAGATGAACAAAAAGTAAAAAATTGACACCGACGCAAATCCCCCCAAGGGGGATGGTGAATAGGCTCGAAAGAGTCTATTTGAAAGGACCTCCTCTTTTTATTACCAGAAATTTACAATATGAGAAAATTTAAATTGCTGCACTTTGGTCCTTGTTATCTGGGATCCAAAGGATTACAACAAGCTTGTAACAAGCTTGAATTAAAACACAGTGGTGGGGGAAGCTTCCAGGAAGCTCTGGTTGGTCCAAGAGTCAGAAATTTGGCAGAGTCTCCTTCTCTTTTATGTTAGATATTCTAAAAAAAAGCAATCAATTAAAATCAAATGTGCCCAAACACACTTTAAAAGTGTTTTGGGTCACCACACTATTTACCAAAAAAACAAATAGTAAAAATTGTTAAACAGGGGTAATCTAATTTCTGCAAAAAGGAACCAAGGAAAGCAATATTTCCTTGGGATATTGGCTTGCTGTTTAGGAATCCAATGAGATGTGCACTTTTATTGTAGAATTTCAATATTTGAAGAACAAAAAATGAAGCTACCTTATGAGCAAGCTTTAGATCTATGGTTTAGCTACTTGCAACAAAGGAATTTCCTACTCCTAGATCTATCTTTATGAACTGATATTCTTTATGAAATTATAGATCTAAGAAGCAAAACTCTTATAAAATAGATCTAACAATATATATTCAATTCTTGGAACTATATCTGATCATAAGAGGGATAGACATGTAACTAGAAGATTGATTTTAAAAGAAAGGAGGAAGAGAAGGGGAAAGGCCCGTTGTTGGATGGATCTACAATGGAAACTTGTTAGTGGAATATAGAGGGGAAATTTCTTCACAAATATTTTGGATGTATAGTGGACTCAAACTAGATCCATAGCTCATCCAATCCTTGCTACCTGAAAGCTAAACACACAATCCTACACGAAACCTCATGAGATTTGGACATATATATGAAAAAGAAACAAGAATTACATGCAAATAAACTTATTAAACATGTATAATATATATCTTCTAACATATATGCTATGATATATAAGAAAAACAAGTAACCTTACCTACCCAACTATACTCCTATTGATTCAACGGAATCATTCAAGCCAGACAGGGTTAAGATGCAGAAATCGAGAGAAAAGTCGGAAACATCAATAGTCATAAGACAATGATTATTCCACACACATGAGAGAATTACACCATTTGGCCTCCAAATATTCTTTATTCCTACAATCAAAAGATTACAACAGTATTACAATATCAAGCCCTTCAATCCAACTCTAACTAGCTTGGAAGAGGTGGCTTGAGCTTTATTTATACAAAAAAAGGAGATCTAGCCTAAGGGGGGGAAAATCCCAAGGAGATAGACCACTGTAGATGAAGGAGAGTCCATGAATGCCTGATCTATGTCTAGCTGAGCCATATCTGAGTCTCACTGAGTGCAATTGTCAATCGGGAGGCTGATCTGACTGACACCTCAACTTGTTGACTGAAGCATTAACCAAAACTCATCCAAATGAGACCAAACATGTGGAGGAGAGAGGGAGGGTGAAATTACCCATAAAGGATGCTGAAATTCAACTCTAGATCTATCCAAATCACCTCCTTCATTCAAGGATTTGTCAGATCTAGTCAATCTGGTTCAGATTTGACTGATTTCAATCAAATCGGTTGAGAATCCACTGATCTAGGATTTTGGATTTTCTCCATTATTCATCAATTTATTAATTAAAATAATCAATAATTGATTTTTTAGGGATTTCTGACCTGAGTGATGGAAAATCACTCAAAACTAGGAAATAAGAGGTCCATGGGTTTACATTGTGCTCTTAGCTTGAAAATGAGCACCTACATGGCTGAAACTGATTATTTGGCCCACTTTTATTACAAAATCAAATTTTCCAATTAAACTATTAAAAGATAGCCTAAGTTTTGGAAAAAATAAATTTTAATAAAAAACACTGAAAAAACTAAAAAATTGAAAAATTGAAAAAACCTAGGGGGACTTAGACATGTTCATATGACTCGACCATGATGTCTAGCATGTTTATACATTGAAACATAGACTCTAATAACCTCAATAGGACTAAATTCCAAGATGACCACCCAAACTTTGGAGGTATGGAATGAAAAACTCAGAAATTATCAGTCGTTTATTCAACAACCAATAATAATCAAGGTAAAAAACAACCTGGGCTGATCGGATTGACAAATAAAGTCTAAGAGACCGAGTCTTTTATAGACACTATCATGCTAGAACATTTATTACAATTCCCCCATGGGGTATGAACATGTGATATAGTACAACAAGCACTTCCCAGAAGTACTTCCAAAGGTCTTCTTAAGTCCGAACAAGTTATCCTTGTGCGGTTCACCAAGCTCACTTGATAAAAAACCACTAAGTACAACTTAGGTGGTAACATTTTGGCTCCAACCGTGGGACGTGTGCTTGATCTAGTCTTTAAGGCAAGGAGAGGATATGAGAACACCAAAATCTCTAGTTTATATACCCTGTAAAAACATCTCAACTTGACAAGAAAAACCTCAGTAGCACAAGTTTTATAAAAAACAAAATGAACAATTAAGCTGATTTATTTAAACAAAATAAATGTAACTAACTAAAAGAAGCAAAGTTTTATTATAGCTAAGTATAAAATAGAAATGCAGAAAGTAAATGCTCTCTTTCAAGGAGCTTATTTTCCTACTCTAAGCATGAAATAAAAAGGGTTAAGTGTAATCAGAAATCCAATGTAACCACCTAAGCATTTTATTAACATAAAAAGAAATTCCTTGTCTTTGGTTACCATCCAAAGTAAGGATACCTTATTTAGAAATTGTAAACATGCATGATGATTCAGAATGGGCGGGATGGATGGGAGATCATAGGCATGAATAATGTCATAAAAATTCTTCCCCAACTTGTATGTGCTCATGCAGGTTGCTTCTATCCATGACTGGATAGGACTGATATACCAATCAGAATGATGAGGAAAACTGATTGCATCATCATACTAATCACCGAGGCTTATCAAATGATAACTTGTGGCACAAGCCCCAAGTAGCTCCAAATCATAAGGAACCTCTATCTTTGAAAAATATGGCTGAGACTGATATTCCACTGACTGCATCACATCTGACTTTTCACAATACTATTTCTCAATGTCTTTATTACTGATACCCTTGTGTAGCTCTGCATGGTATGACTTTGAATGATCACATTAAAATTCTGAATGCTCCTCTTCTATACTAAGGTTTTCCTAGGCATCCAGATCTGTGATCCCCTCTATGGACGTATCGTAGATTGGACTTCCACAAATTTTTGAATAGACACTCCCATTGTTTGACATACCATGGATGGGATTTTCCATAAGATTTTCACAAGTTGTATTATCTATGAAATTCCAATAGTCATCACTCCCATCCATGTCATATGTGGGGTACTCTTCATCCATGGCATCATGCTCCTGCCTATTCATGTCTTCCTTGTATTCATAACAATCTTCTTTAGATAAAATGTTACAAGGCAATAAACTTTCCAAACCTTCATCAACATGCAGAGAACAAGGTCTAGTGTCACCACACACCATACTAATCTTATCATAAGTTTATTTATAGGCTTATGTTATGATATCATGAAAAGGATCTTCAATCAAGGAAACATTTTGGACATATTCAATGGGATCACTTGGTATGTGTTGCTCAGTGGATTTCTCTAGAGGGCTTTCTGGAAATATATCAGCATTGCAACACACTTGAGAATACACCAAATCTTCAATGTCTTCAGCTATGGTGACATGAGGAGAGTCTTCAACAATGTGTTCCATCATGGGCTCCTCCTGAAGCTCTTGAATAGGATCATCTTGGATTTTCCATTCCTCAGAATCTTGCTGTGTATTGGGAGATACCTCATATTATTTAATAAGCTACTTACTTACTTCCTTTCTCGAATAACTATGAGGAAACTCTTTGATGGGAGTATCATGAACCTCCTCTTCACTTAAATGTTCAAGCAGTGATTCCAAGTCTTCAATACTTTGTATCATGGAAAAAGGTCCATCATATGTTTCTGTGTGATACTCTGTCCTGGATAGGTAGAAGGTACAAATATTTTCAAGGAACTTTCTTAAACCATTCATACTACCCCTACCATCATGCCATTGCTCTAAAAACATCCAAAGGAAGCTTGGAAAAGAAGTTATACATTTATTAGGAAGGCCCTGATAGAACCAACAACAAGCCTCACCCCAAAAAGTACTCGCAAACATTTCCATCATATTGTGTTCATGAATAATATTGGAGTCAACAATCAACTGAAGGAAATATTTGACATGCCAGATGTCCGAATCACCATAATTTCCATGAAAAATTGGAATCCAGTTATATGCATCCCCCAAACCATTACAATAGTTAGGAAAACCTGGGATGTTTGAGAAATCGATAGGCTGAAACATTACGATTAACTAGGCACCATATTTCTCCTTTAATTCATCCATATCAAAAATTAATAGTATGCATTTCATATAATGATTAAACCTTGTACTGAAGAGGTGGATCTGTCAAGTGATGGCTTTAAAGGTTTTAACATGTCTCATGGGCCCATCTACACACAACAAAACTTCACAAGTTTATGAGATAACAAGGTTTTATCCCTTCGATGGAGTCGCCATGTGAAAAAGAAAAATAAGCATGTATAAATATTTTCACAAAAATTATTTTTTGCTTTTCTTTGTAAAAATAAAAATTGGAAAAAGTCAGTGGAGTCGCCAGATGAAAATTAAAGATCTACTCTGAGCAGTCATCAAACAAAGCAAAAAAAAAAAAGGAAGAAAACAAAAGTCATACTCGGGAATAAAAATATTTATCCCCGGCAACGACGCCAAAAACTGTTGCCACCTTTCACACACCTGGGTCACATGGCAGAAATATTCAAGCCACTCGGTGTGTCCTTGGGGGCAAGTATTGAGTCAAGGCTATCACCTTGTTCTTGACTCCTCCGTTTAGGATCAACTCCTAGCAAAGCCAAGGGGGGTAGACCCTATTAAGTTACTAAGGAAAAATTATTTAGTATGGTGATGTTAAATTGAATGAGTTACTTAGGAGTTTGAAATTTAACCATAAACAACCATACATGACAAGATACAAAATGAGCGCACAAAAGCACAATGCTGAGACACAATATATATATATAGCAAGAAAATAACCAGTGCCTTAAAATGGATTCAAAATATAATCAATGTCCTTGCATGTGCTTGGAGTGAAAGTTTTGTGATTGCCTCTTGGTAGGTTTTAAGCTAACGTGAAATATGAGTTGATTAAAGCTAGGCAAAGGGGGGTGGGGGGGGGATCCAGATATACCCGAGAGTACTTGGAGTATGTCCAAAAATAAACTGTCACGGCTACCTGCAAGGAATATGTGCACTGAATGGAGTCTCTGGGGCTATTTTTCATAACACACCTATTAGGGTGTGACAGAGATCGGTGCCCCGAGGTCACTTTTCAAGAGTTCCCGCTTCCTTTGGGTATTTTTCCACGGTAATGGTTTGATCTAGGTGTTGGATTTTCACCTGATGGTTTGTCAATTTGGGAGAGTGAATCCTAATTATTCTAGTCACTCAAGTGCTTTTGATACAACTTGAGTGATTGAATGAACCGAAGCCAAGTGCAGAGCATACACACCGGAGTCTTGTCAATTTTAGTAAATTTTGAGATGGGTGTTCTTGTTAAAACGAAAACCCTCCAGGAACCTCTTTCGATCCAAGTGGATATCAATCAGGGAATCAAGGAGGGGTTAATTTTATAATAGCTGATGAAACAATTGATGCAAAGGAAAACACAGATACACAATTCTGGTTTTCTCATTAGTCCTACCATGCATCTCTTTCCCCTTTCGGGTCAATCAGGAAGTCGTGGGGTAAGTATTAAGATTAATTTGAAATTTAAAATATGGAATATGGAAATGATAATAAATCAAAGCATACTACCCTACAGATTAGAACTATGCTAGATTGAAAAGAGATGAACAAAAAGTAAACAATTGACACCGACGCAAATCCCCCCACGGGGGATGGTGAATAGGGTCGAAGGAGCCTATTTGAAAGGACCTCCTCTTTTTATTAGCAGCAATTTCCAATATCAGCAAATTGAAATTGATGCACTTTGGTCCTTGTTATCTGGGATCTAAAGGATTACAACAAGCTTGTAACAAGCTTGAATTAAAACACAGTGGTGGGGGAAGCTTCCTGGAAGCTCTAGTTGGTCCAAGAGTCAGAAATTTGGTAGAGTATCCTTCTCTTTTATGTTACACCTGCTAAAAAATAGTGAGAAATTAAAATCAAATGTGCCCAAACACACTTTAAAAGTGTTTTGGGTCACCACGCTAATTACCAAAAAAAAAAAAACCAAGTAAAAATTGTTAAACAAGGGTAATCTAATTTCTCCAAAAAGGAACCAAGGAAAGCAAGCTTTCCTTGGGATCTTGGCTTTCTTTTTGGGAAGCCAATGATATGTGCACTTTTATTGCAGAATTTAAATCTTTGAAGAACAAAAAATGAAGCTAGCTTATGAGCAAGCTTTAGATCTATGCTTTAGCTACTTGCAAAAAAGGAATTTCCTACACTTAGATCTATCTTTATGAACTGATATTCTTTATGAAATTATAGATATAAGAAGAAAAACTCTTATAAAATAGATATAACAATATATATTCAATTCTTGGAACTAGATATGATCATAAGAGGGAGAGACGGGTAACTAGAAGATTGATTTTAAAAGAAAGGAGGAAGAGAAGGGGAAAGGCCCGTTGTTGGATGGATCTGCAATGGAAACTTGTTAGTGGAATACAGAGGGAAATGTCTTCACAAATCTATTGGATGTACAGTGGAGTCAAACTAGATTCAAATCTCATCCAATCCTTGCTACCTGAAATCTAAACACACAATCCTGCACAAAACCTCATGAGATCTGGATATATATATGAAAAAGACACAAGAATTACATGCAAATAAACTTATTAAACATGTATAATATAGATCTTATAACATATATGCTATGAGATATAAGAAAAATAGGTAACCTTACTTGCCCGACTATACTCCTATTGATTCAGCTGAATCATTCAAGCCAGATAGGGTTCAGATGTAGAAATTGAGAGAAAAGCCGGCAACATCAATAGCCGTAAGACAATGCTTAATCCACACACATGAGAGAATTACACCATTTGGCCTCCAAAGCTTCTTTATTCCAACAATCAAAATATTGCAACAGTATTACAATAGCAAGCCCTTCAATCCAACTCTAACTAGCTTGGAAGAGGCAGTCTGAGATTTATTTATACAAAAAAAGGAGATCCAGCCCAAGGAAGTGCAAATCCCAACAAGATAGACCACTATAGCTGAAGGAGAGTCCATCAATGCCTAATCTGTGTCTAGCTGATCCAGATCTGAGTCTCAATGAGTGCAACTGTCAATCGGGAGGCTGATTTGACTGACACCTCAACGTGTTGACTGAAGCATCCACCAACACTCATCCAGATGAGCCCAAACCTATGGAGGAGAGAGGGAGGGTGAAATTCCCCATAAAGGATGCTGAAATTCAACTCTGGATATGTCCAAATCACCTCCTTTAGTCAAGGATTTGTCAGGTCAAGCCAATCTGGTTCATATCTGACTGATTTCAATCAAATTGGTTGAAAATCATTGATCTAGGATTTTGGATTTGCTCCATTATTCATCAATTTATTAATTAAAATAATCAATAATTGATTTTTTGGGGCTTTCTGACCTGAGTGACGGAAAATCACTCAAAACTAGGAAATAGCGGGTCCATGGGTTTACATGGTGCTGTTAGCTCGAAAATGAGCACCTACATGACTGAAATTGATTATTTGGCCCACTTTTATTACAAATTCATTTTTTCCAATTAAATTATTAAAAAACAGCCTAAGTTTTGGAAAAAATAAATTTTAATAAAAAGCACTGAAAAACTATAAATTTGAAGAATTGAAAAAACCTAGGGGGACTTAGACATGTTCATATGGCTCAACCATGATGTCTAGAATGTTTATACATTGACACATAGACTCTAATAACCTCAATAGGCCTAAATGCAAAGCTGACCACCCCAACTGTGGAGGTATGGAGTGAAAAACTCAGAAATTATCAATCGTTTATTCAACAACCAATAATAACCAAGGGAAACAACACCCTGGGCTGATCGGATTGACAAATAAAGTCTAAGAGACAGAGTCTTTTACAGAAACTATCATGCTAGAACATTTATTACAATTCCCCCATGGGGTATGAACATGTGATATAGTACAACAAGCACTTCCCAGAATTACTTCCAAAGGTCTTCTTAAGTCCGAACATGTTATCCTTATCTGGTTCACCAGGCTCACTTGATTAAAAACCAGTAAGTACAAGTTAGGTGGTAACAGGATGTAGGAGTCTAACTCATTTTCTTCCAGGACCAGGCATATCCTATACTTCCAGGCTTGAAAGTTATCAGCTCCCTCAAGATTTTCATCAAGCTTAGTATGATGAGACATCTTAACTGAGAACCTCAAATGGAAATAGAAAATATTTTAGATCTTACCAGGTTCGAGATGTCGGATATGAAACTTGAGCTGAAATCCTGCAGAGCTGGTTCAGGAGAAAATTAGGGTTTTACTTTTCTGAAGTTTTGTCCATCTAAATGCCTTGAAATTTGTCCCTAACTTCTATTTTGGGGAGGAGATCAATCCAGGCTTGGGCTCACTGAAAAATTCCTCTTCTGTGAAAAGTCCTAATTTCTGACAGCAATGACAGGTCCAAAATTCAAAAACCTCAGAATTGGATTCTGCCTTGACAGAAATATGTGCCCTAAGGAGGATATTTATTACACCTTAATTTTGCTGAAAATATGTGGAGGAAGATCCACAAAATAGGAAGCCCTAGTTCCCACAGCTGCACAGTGTCTTCTTCTCATGCTAGCTCTAATACCATGTTAGTTTTTCAACATTCAAGCTAGCATTATGTAGAATCTTTACTGAGAAAATAACAGGTACAGAAATCAAACACAAGAGACAATGAACACAGTGTTTTTCATTGGGGAAACCATAAATGGAGAAAACCCCACAACTTCCTCAGAGATAGAATCAACACAAGATGTAAAACCCCAAAATAGTAAGATTCACTCCCGATAGTAGTAAGGCTTCTTCTTGTCTAACCCCAGTGTCTTCTCCTTCCTCAACTATGCGCTACACTTGAGTGTGTGAGTGATGTGTACTAAATAGAGACCCCAGCTCTCTATTTATACTAATCCCGACATGACTAAAACCCTACTAGGGATGACCTCTACTAGGAGAGTCTAATAACCCTAGTGCCCTAGAACCGTGGGGACTTTAACCCTTAGACAATCGGAGGTTTTCCCATTATGACTTGACATGACTTGTTTACATTATTGATTCTCCTGATCGGAACATCGGGGCATGACAACATGACTCAATTACATAAAGGATACATCCGAGAATAAACATCGGGTTACAATACATAAGATACATAGATGAATACATTCTGAAGTTACAAATACATCAACATTCACAAGGATGATTGCATTCTTGAATAGAGGGAGGAATCTCATGAGATGGTGGATCATGAGATGCACTTAGATTTACAGGTGATTGTAAAAAGATACGAGGGAGAGAGTATTAGCCAAGCACTCATTGAGGTTGAGAGGAAGGATGAAGTGTTCTTCTCTACCATAAAGCTGGCTGATCACATTACTTATGGATCAGCAAATAAAATTCCTTATTCATCCATTGATTGGGTGGATAGAGACACCTTTAAAGTGAAGAATGTGGGAGATGAAGAATTTAATTTATGCAATAAGGTTTTTGTTGTGACTAACATTGCCTTGTCATGTGGGCAGCGACAAGGATTTAATTTGCAGAAATTGGATACATTCCATACACATGCACATGAGGTGCATTCTGATTTTTTTGTGCTTGAGGACTGTACAGACAAGTTTGATGAGAACCAAACACTTGGTCTTTTACATAAAAAATTGGAATTGTTTCCTGAAAAGAATCTCTTCCCCATGGGAGATTCATATGAGGATGAAGATGGGGAAGCCATAAGTTGGGTGGATAAGTATTGCAAAGATATGATTGACAGTTCTACCCACACTTTTAATTCAGCCTCATCAAGAGAGAATGAAATTTGGGAGAAGGAATTTTCCTTGGTGGTGCAACAGGAAGAGCTAGAGGCTTTCCTAGTTGTTTGTGATGATTCATGGAATGCACCATCACCCTCACATCATCCACATAGGAACATATTGCTGTCACTTGCTGTCATTCAACCACATGTGGACTAGGTGGAATATTACATGTCACACATGGAGTCTTCTTGCAGAATTTTTTTTGCTCATGAGCAGTGGAAGGCAGCTGAGAAATCAAATTGCCAAGAGGAATTGATGAGAAAAAAATCTTGCATCAAGTGGTCTTGGTGGAGGAAATACACATAGTTGGATGGATTCTTGTACCCTATGACCAGTGGAAAATATTTGAGCCATTGGAAGTGTTCACATGGAACTTTTGGTTGGAGTGTCAGTACCCTCTCAGATTGGATGATGGGACACTTATTTATTTTTCTTGCTTGCATTTGTGGAGATAATTGTGATGCATCATCTTATTGTGAGCAGTTTGGGCATCCTTGTTGCTTGAATGATGCCTATACTCATTGGGGTTGTACATGGGACTCACGCCTATGTATTTGCAGCAACATAATTGTGAGATTCAATGCTGATGTGCATCAAGCACATAAGAAACTTTATGTTGGGTGGGGAAGTCTAACATATTTCCAACTTTGCATTGAGAATTTCCAGTTTTGAATGCAGTGGTATGATTTCCATAGCATGAATGTCATTTCCTGTGATGATAAATTTGTATGAGGGATTCTAATGTTTTGATACTTATAGTTTAGGAAATGGGATCCAGGAATAAATTCGCGTGATAAGTTCTGTGGGAAGTGTTTCTACCTTTCACACACCTAGGTCACGTGGAAGAAATATTTAAGCCACTTGGTGTGTCCTTGGGGGAAATTCTCGAGTCAAAGCTGTCACCTTGTTCTTGACTCATCAGTTTAGGCTCAACTCATAATGAAGCCAAGGGGCCTAGGCCCTATTAAGTTACTAAGGAAAAACTATTTAGTATGGCGATGTTAAATTAAATGAGTTACGTAGGAGTTTGAAATTTAACCATAAACAACCATAGATGACATGATACAAAATGGGCACATGAAAGCACAATGCTGAGACACAATATATATATATATATATATAGCAAGAAAATAGCCAGTGCCTTAAAATGGAGTCAATATATAATCAATGTACTTCCATGTGCTTGGAGTGAATGTTTTGCAATTGCCTCTTGGTACATTTTAAGTTAATGTGAAACATGAGTTGATTAAAATTAGGCGAAGGCGTGGACTCTAGATATAACCAAGAGTACTTGGTGTATGTCCAAAACAAAACCTTCACGGCTACCCACAAGGAATATGTGGGCTGAATGGAGCCTTTGGGGCTATTGTTCATAATGCACCTGTTAGGCTGTGACAGAGATCGGCGCCCTGAAGTCACTTTTCAGGAGTTCCCGCTTCCTTTGGGTATTTTGCCACCGTAATGGTTTGATCTAGGTGTTGGATTTTCACCTAATGGTTTGTCAATTTGGCAGAGTGAATCCTAATTATTCCAGTCACTCAAGTGCTTTTGATATAGATTTAATGATTGGAGGAAACACAGCCAAGTGCAAAGCATACACATCGAAATCTTATCAATTTTAGTAAATTTTGAGATGGGTGTTCTTGTTAAAAAGAAAACCCTCCAGGAACCTATTTCGATCCAAGTGGATCTCAATTGGGGAATCAAGGAGGGGTTTATTTTATAATAGTTGATGAAACAATTGATGAAAAGGAAAACAAAGATACACAACTCCGATTTTCTAATTTGTCCTACGACGCATCTCTTTCCCCTTTCGGGTCAATCGGGAAGTCGTGGGGTAAGTATTAAGATTACTTTGAAATCTCAAATATGGAATATGGAAATGATAATAAATCAAAGTATACTACCCTGCAAATTAGAACTATGCTATATTGAAAAGAGATGAACAAAAAGTAAAAAAATGACATCGACGCAAATCCCCCCAAGGGGGATGGTGAATAGGCTCGAAAGAGCCTATTCGAAAGGACCTATTATTTTTATTAGAAGTGATTTAAAATAACAGAAAATTGAAATTGATGCACTTTGGTTCTTGTTATCTAGGATCCAAAGGCTTACAACAAGCTTGTAAGAACCTTGAATTAAAACACAGCGGTGGGGGAAGCTTCCGGGAAGCTCTGGTTCGTCCAAGAGTCAGAAATTTGGCAGAGTCTCCTTCTATTTTATGTTATACCTGATAAAAAACAGCGATAAATTAAAATAAAATGTTTTCAAACACACTTTAAAAGTGTTTTGGGTCACCATGCTAATTACCAAAAAAAAAAAACTAAGTAAAAATTGTTAAACAAGGATAATCTAATTTCTGCAAAAAAGAACCAAGGAAAGCGATCTTTCCTTGGGATATTGGATTGTTGTTTGGGAAGCCAATGATATGTGCGCTTTTATTTCTGAATTTAAATCTTTGAAGAACAAAAAAGAAAGCTACCTTATGAGCAAGCTTTAGATCTATGCTTTAGCTACTTGCAAAAAGGGAATTTTTTACACCTAGATCTCTCTTTATGAACTGATATTCTTTATGAAATTATAGATCTAAGCAGAAAAGTTCTTATAAAATAGATATGAAAATATATATTCAATTCTTAGAACTAGATCTGATCATAAGAGGAAGAGACAGGTAGCCGAAAGATTGATTTTAAAAGAAAGGAGGAAGAGAAGGGGAAAGGCGCGTTGTTGGATGGATCTGCAATGGAAACTTGTTAGTGGAATACAGAGGGGAAATGTATTCATAAATATTTTTGGATGTACAGTGGAGTCAAACTAGATCCATAGCTCGTCCAATCCTTGCTACCTGAAAGCTAAACACACAATCCTGCACGAAACCTCATGAGATCTAGATATATATATGAAAAAGAGACAAGAATTACATGCAAATAAACTTATTAAACATGTATAATCTAGATCCTAAAACATATATGGTATGAGATATAGAAAAAACAAGTAACCTTACTTGCCCAACTATACTCCTATTGATTCAGTTGAATCGTTCAAGCTAGATAGGGTTCAGATGCATAAATTGAGAGAAAAGCCAGGAAGATCAATAGCCATAAGACAATGCTTAATCCACACACATGAGATCATTACACCATTTGGCCTCCAAAGATTCTTTATTCCAACAATCAAAAGATTACAACAGTATTACAATAGCAAGCCCTTTAATCCAACTCTAACTAGCTTGGAAGAGGGAGCTTGTGCCTTGATTTATACAAAAACTAGGAGATCCAACCCAGGGGGGGGCAAAAATATCAAGGAGACAGATCAAATCAGATGATGGAGAGTCATTGAATGCCTGATTTGTGTCTAACTGAGCCAGATCTGAGTCTCACTGAGTGCAATTATCAATCAGAGCTGATCTGACTGACACCTTAAATTTTTGACTAAAGCATCCACCAAAACTCATCCAGGTGAGCCCAAACATGTGGAGGAGAGAGGGAGGGAGAAATTCCCCATAAAGGATGTTGAATATCAACTCTGGATCTATCCAAATCACCTCATTCAGTCAAGGATTTGTCAGATCTAGTCAATCTGGTTCAGATTCGATTGATTTTAATCAAATCGGTTGAGAATCCACTAATCCAGGATTTTGGATTTGCTCCATTATTCATCAATTTATTAATTAAAATAATCAATAAATGATTTTTTTGGTCTTTTTGACCTGAGTGATGGAAAATCACTCAAAACTAGGAAATAGTGGGTCCATGGGTTTACATCGTGCTCTTAGCTTGAAAATGAGCACCTACATGACTGAAACTTATTATTTGGCCCACTTTTATTTCAAAATCAAATTTTCCAATTAAACTATTAAAAAATAGCCTATGTTTTGGAAAAATTAAATTTTAATAAAAAACACTAAAAAAACTAAAAAATTGAAAAATTGAAAAAACCTAGGGGGACTTAGACATGTTCATATGACTCGACCATGATGTCTAGCATGTTTATACATTGAAACATAGACTCTAATAACCTCAATAGGCCTAAATTCCAAGCCGACCACCACAACTTTGGAGGTATGGAGTGAAAAACTTAGAAATTATCAGTCGTTTATTCAACAACCAATAATAACCAAGGGAAAAAACACCCTGGGCTGATCGGATTGACAAATAAAGTCTAAGAGACCGAGTCTTTTACAGACACTATCATGCTAGAACATTTATTACAATTCCCCCATGGGGTATGAACATGTGATATAGTACAACAAGCACTTCCCAAAAGTACTTCCAAAGGTCTTCTTAAGTCTAAACAAGTTATCCTTCTTTGGTTAACCAGGCTCACTTGATAAAAAACCACTAAGTACAACTTAGGTGGTAACAGGAAGGAATTCTGAACGAAAGGGGTGCAATGCAAGCAATTGGACCCTGGCATTGCTTGTTTTGGAGAAACTTTACAGGATGGATTGACAGAGAAAGTCATTTTTTTTTGCAAAATGGATTCAGGCTCCATTTCTCCTACATGATGAACAAATTTGCAGCACTTTGGAGTGTTTTTTCTTGAGTACAAGTAGATTTGGGAGGGGAGGACTGTCATGTCCCCTAAAATTGACTATTAAAAAGTGTTGACCATGCTAAGTTCCTAGGGGCTCACCCAAAACAACTCAAAATTTCAAGAACCTCAGAAAAATGTCTAAATAAATTTTTATATATTAAATTAAGTCTATAAAAACCCTCTATAATTTTACCAAATCCTCTGGTTGAAACAGGCAGAACTACTCTCCTTGGTTGCACGGTTTGGCTGCCCAGAAGCGTGGTAGTAGGTTTCCACGGCATGGATTCTGAAACCTAAATGGAACCAGATCTAAATGTGTTAGGGGAGAGGAAATTCCATGTATGAAATATATTTGTTTGCTTCCCACTGATCACTCTTTCCCTCTGCAAAATATCTTAGAAGAAACCCTTATTTTTCCCAATCCGAGAAGGCTCTATGTGAACCAATTAAATTTCAGAATTATTTAAGTAAAATTATAGAATTAAAGTGTATAGGTCTGCACATCAGACTTAGTAAATTACACGTATCCTTCAGTAGTAGGTAAATAAGCTCCTCCATAATATGGGACATTAGACCAATTAAATTTCAGAATTAAAGTGTATAGGTCTGCACATCAGACTTAGTAAATTACACGTATCCTTCAGTAGTAGGTAAATAAGCTCCTCCATAATATGGGACATTAGACCAATTTGGTTGTCCCCAAGGTACACAATAATTTCCAGGGTAAGGCATTCTAAGATAGATAGTCCCCAACAGTATGGGTTGATAAGATGGTTGAATCAGGGGTGGTTGATTCCTAGGATAATTATATCCCCAAGAAAGAAAAGTGATGGTAGGTTGGACCCATGGGGGTCCCCCTTGACCAGAAGGAAGTACAACCGTGGTGGTGTTGGGAGGAGGAAAGTTCACTCTTGGTGGCCCAATAGGTAAGTTTTTTCCCATATATGAAGGAGTCCCTCCAATAGATATCGGTATTTTTGCTATGTGTTTTCCCCCAGGTGTAGAAACTATTGTAGAGTTCGAAACAGATGGGGAACTATGACTAGGAGAGGCTGTTTATGTTAAATGTTCATATGCTTAGCTAAGACATCAGTATTTCATTTCATTTTCATAACAAAATAATATACACAGGATCACTGAAAGAAACAACATCACAAGAACAACACAGATTTATCCTGGGAAAATCCTAAAGGGAAAAACCCAGCAAAAGCTTCCTTAATATAGATGCCCCAAAAAGGTAAAAGATAAAACCAACAAGGAGATCAAAAACCTGGTCCTCCTCCTTCTCCAGCTACTTTTCTCCTCCACAAGTGCGCTACTCAAGTGAGTGTGTGTGTCTCCAAATGAGGAGAGCTACACCTCTATTTATATTCATCCGTTCACTTCAATTAACTCATCCGACATGTAGGCTAGAGTTAATCATGTAGGCTCGAGTTACACATGTAGGCTCAAGTAACCACACTCAGGTGCTAATGACCCACCTTTATAATTAGAGGGGACAACCTCATGACTCTTATTAGTTTTTTTGATTATAAGCATCGGGGTACAAGATATTACAAGTGGTTCTCCCGGTAGGACCATCGGGAACCACAAAAGATACATATAGAATATTCTTCGAAGTTGCAATATTTCAACACTCCCCCTTAACGAGAAGGGTATTCTACAACAACAACAAAAATAAAAGTAGAGGACATCATCAACATCATCAGGGTAACACATCTATAAATCATTGGAAGCTTTTCAACATCATATAGTCTTTGTCTTCAATTTTCAACGACAACAACTCTTTGATCAGCATCAGCATATTTTGACCTTTTGATCAGAAACATCTTCAACACTTTGACCTCTTGATCAGCAACACCTTCAGCAACATCTTCAGCACTTTGACCTTTTGAACAGCAACATCTTCAGCGCTTAGACCTTTCAATCAGTAGCAACATCCTCAACACTTTGATCCTTCGATCAGCAACAACATCTTCAACATTTCGATCAGCAACATATTCAGTACTTTGATCTTTCGATCAGCAACAACTTCTTCAGCATTTTGTTCTTTTGATCAGCAACCTGATCGGTAACATCGTGATCAGCACCATAATCATACTTCAATTCTTGAACATCATCATCATCATGATATTCTGATCTTTTGATCAGTATTTCGTCATCATCACATATTGATCATTTGATCAGTACATTATCATCATCATACTCTGATCTTTCGATCAGTACATCATCATCGTCATACTCTGATCAGTACATCATCATCATCATACTATGATATTTCGATTATTACATCATCATCATGCTCTGATATTTTGATCAGTACATCATCATCATCACACTCTGATCTTTCGATCAGTACATCGTAATCATCATCATACTCTGATCTTTCGATTAGTACATCATCATCATCATACATTGATCTTTCGATCAGTATGTCATCATCATCATGAAAACATAAAAATATCATCATCATCACACTCTAATATTTCGATCAGTACATCATCATCATCAAAACATCAACATTATCCTTCCTTTCGAAATTACGGGATTTAGGTATTTACGGAGTTACCAATGATCCTTCCTTTTGGAATTACGGGATTTAGGTCTTTACGGAGTTACTAACGATCCTTCCTTTTGGAATTACGGGATTTAGGTCTTTACAGAGTTAGTAACGATCCTTCCTTTAGGAATTACGGGATCAACACATTTATGGAACTCAGACAATCCTTCCTATTGGAATTACGGGATCAACACATCTGTGGAACTCAGACAATCCTTCCTATTGGAATTACGGGATCAATTCAGTGATCCTTCCTTTCAGAATTACAGGATTTAGGTCTTTATGGAGTTACTAATGATCCTTCCTTTTAGAATTACAAAATCAACACATATGTGGAACTCAGACAATCCTTCCTCTAGGAATTAGAGGATCAACAAACGTTCTCGAGTACCGAAGTCACTGGATCCGTTCTGAACCGAAGTTCAAGGATGATACAATCCTACCACTTTCACGGGGGCCGATACCTACGGATACATTTTGAACCGAGGTTCAAGGATGATGCAATCCACCACTTTCATGGGGGTTGAGACCTCTAGATACATTTTGAACCAAATTTCAGGGATGATGCAATCCTACCACTTTCACGAGGGCCGAGACCTCCGGATACATTTTGAACCGAGGTTCAGGGATGATGCAATCCACCACTTTCACAGGGGTCGAGACCTCCAAATACATTTTGAACTGAAGTTCATGGATGATGCAATCCTACCACATTCATGAAGGCTGAGACCTCCAGATACATTTTGAACCGAAGTTCAGGGATGATGAAATCCCACCACATTCATGGGGGCTGAGACCTCCAGATACATTTTGAACCGAAGTTCAGGGATGATGCAATCCCACCACATTCACAAAGACCAAAGTAACCGGATCTATTTTGGAAAGATGTCCCAAGATGATACAATCCCTCTTCATTCTCGAGGACAGATGTCCCGGGATCACTTTTGGATAGATGTCCCAGGATGATACAATACCTCTTCATTCTTGAGGACCGAGGTCTCCGGATCAATTTAGGGCAAGTGCCTAGGGATGATACAATCCCACTGCAACATCACTACTCCAGCTTTCAAGGAAGGTCTTTTCGAACAACACCAAGATTGTCTCGAAAGTGTTCGAACTTTACCTGAGACAGAGGCTTCATTAGTACATCATCATCTACATCTTCAGTACTGTAACATAATCATCTACATCTTATCTCGTATGTATAAATACCGAATTTCTATGTGTTACAATTGAAACACAGGGTTCTCTCTCATCACAAATATGGTTATCACATAGAATCATTGTAGTATCCATATTCAACTCAAAGAGACCTGATATCAGCTTTCGAAGCCATATGACTTCACAACTTAGCAGAGCAATCTGCTATGTATTTTTCTTCATCCATGCTACGAGAAACACTGGACTATTTCCTACTAAACCATGAACTCATAGCAGACCCCAAACAAAAGCATCTACCTAATGTGCTTTTCCTGTCTAAGATACTTCCAGCCCAATCTGCATTTGTGTAGCCATATAATCTATACTCATGGATACCATCATAGTATAGACCAAAGTCTATAGTCCCTTTCAGATATCTCATCACATGTTTTGCGGTTTCTAGGTGAACCCATATTGGTTGAACAAGATATTGACTTAAGGTGTTCACAGCAAAACAAATGTTTGGTTTGGAATTTGTTTAGTACATTAATGACCCAATGATCTGTCTGTAATAAGTCACATCCACTAACTCTGATGAGTCATCAGCTAACAGCTTTAGGTTGGAGTTCATGGGTGTGGCCATGGATTTGCATTCCAACATATTGAATCTCTTCAATATCTCTACTGCATACTTTCCTTGGTTGAGAAATATTTCTTCTGAACTTTGTCATATTTCCAGAACTAGGAAATAGTGCGTTAACCCAAGGTCTTTCATCTCAAATTATTCTGCTAGTTTCTTCTTTCTTTCCATGATCTATTTCTCCTTCCCTGTCAAGAATAAGTCATCCACATATAATAACAGGATGACAGGTTCATCTTCTACAACCTTGAGATAAAGGTTAGGATCAGCTTTACTCTTGGTAAAGCCCATAATTGACAAGAAACTATCTATCCTTCCATAACAAGCTCTGGGAGCTTGGTTCATGCCATAGAGGGCCTTCTTCAACTTACATATATGAGTCCATCTATCTTCAACTTCAAATCCTTTCGATGTAAAACTCTTCCCCAATCACACCATTAAGTAAGGCTTGTCTTTAATTCACCATGGAAGAAACTACCATGATAGTTCTGAAGGAAGTGTACCTTACTTCCTGGAGTAAGTGTCTCTTCAAAATTAATTCCCTCTTTCTGAAAGAAACCTCTGGCCACAAATTTTGCTTTATACTTCTTAATACTTCAGCCAGCTACATGCTCTATTTTGTATATCCATTTGGAGGATACAATACTCCTTCCTTCTGGTTTGGGAACTATATCCCATACATCATTCTAGTATTCTTTCATCATGAGTTTGTCTTGTCAGATCATCAACATATCCTAGTCTTCTACATTCAACTTTTAGGGTTGGAACCCACTTTACTCTTGGTAAATTCTCGATCCATCAAGAAGTTGTCCATCATGTCGTACTGTGTCGAACTTAGATATCTTCTGTAGTCACTCCTCCTGAAGTGGAGTAATATCTTCCTTCTTCATTCTGTACAGGTGGTTCTATGCTTGATATATACTGGTCAATAGAGTATGTCATGTCATAGTCTATTCTTTCTGAGGCAAATCATGAACCTTTCTTTGTACACTTGTTCTTGTAGATCCATACGGAGGATATTATGTACTTCCCTTTATGTCTCGAAATCATATCGTATACATCATTCCCCATGATCAACTGTTATTCTTTGATCATAGTTTCTTTTATAGCATTATTTTATTCATATTGAGTTATCTCTCATACCCATGGTGGTCTTCATCCTTTGAGGTGGATCTACTGCTTTCTGAAGCTCTTTCTTCCATCATGGTGTCTCTGATCCTGGGAGCTTCAGATTCATGTTTATTGGATTGTCATCACTTGTTCTTCGGAACAAGTCTCGTCCTTCTTTTCTTGTAGGAGGTTGTACAGGACGTTTCCTATAATTCAAATGCACCAGTTGCATGGTTAGAACTATTTCATGAAACATATGCATAACGACAAATTCTTATGCATCATGCAACCATTTATCCAATACAACATTCATCCATATCTCATAGAAACTTTCTAGATGCCTTCCATATCTACCATGACATCATTGAGATTGTGCACTAATCCAATATGTCAGCAAATAGGTTTGATAAGTAGCACTAGAGAGTTGTATAGTGCCATGAGCTACTTACCCATCACATGCATATTAGTAGTATTAATGTAAACAATCTATCATGCATAACACATCAACTGAATATAATCAAATGTATAACAAAACAATATCATGAAATGGAAACTGAATACTTATCTTTTATTTGTTTCATGGGTAGACTCCATCTTGATGATTCTGCTTTATCATCTTCTTCATTCATGAAATCATCATTTCTTATCCAAATGATAAGATGAATAAGAGGTTATTCAAGAATTGAGTTTTTCATATTCCTCATCACTTGAGGGATCTTCTTTGAATGGTGAGAGCTTGATATTCAATTGCTCCGATCTTCTTCTTCTCTTCTTATTAGTCGAGCTAAAAGTAATCACTTACTTCTGGCATACATTCTTCTTCTACCGCTTTAAGTTGTTCTGTATTCTAGATCTTCACATTCTTCAACTGTTTTCTCAAAGCCATCTTCTGATTTAAGTTCTTATCTTCAAATAGCTTGATCAAGGAATCAAACATATTCGATGTCTTTAGAGAAGACACTTGTGGTATAAGTTGATCCGTGATTGAATCAACAATGATCTTCTTGGCCTTGATCAAGTTCTTCTTGTGTAAGGCTTTGAGCCTCATCTTCATATGGAACTGGAACCTCTCTACTCATGTAGGTGTCCAATTAAATATCTTCAGAGAGATCAAATACTTCCATGCTTGGAAGTTGTCAACTGATGTAATATATCTCTTTGAAATGAGAACCTCAAATGAAAATAGCAAAAGATTAGATCTTACCGATTTGAGGTGTCCGTCCTACTTCTAGAGCTGGGTGATCTAGGGCTTGTTAGAGAAACCCTAATTTTTAAAACTTTGAATATTTTAGATATGATTGGATAGAAATATATATATCTTCAAATGGAGCTGTCCAATGTACTCCTTTTCTGAAAACAGTGGAGGGAAGCTCCCGGAACAGGAAGCCCTAGTTTTCCAATTTCTTTTGCAGAAATGCCTGTCACTGTTTTTGTGATATCTATGAAATTACAGCTGATTTATGTTTGAAATTTTGCACTGAGTTAAAATCGCATGTTCCTGATCCAACACCATATGTTTCATCAGAATTGGTTTCACCAATTGGTATTTATTATCACTTTACCAAGGTGACGTGTTACAGGACTGTTCGGAACAGGGAAGTTGTACGGCATGCCATGTATCACTGGTTCATCTTCTGAGTCTAATATTCAGAAAATAGAAATTAAATTCCATTATGTTTCTGGAACATCTTCAGGAATTCCATTTGGACCTAGGTATCCCAAGCTATAGCGATGTTCTCTAGGTGTCTTGTTTAGGGATGAATTTTGGAAGAGGTTGGAACCATAACTTGGAGGGATCATATGTCCCAGAATATAGTGAACCGGAAGCTGAATTTTGGACACAATGTACATCAGGATTTTATATTAGGCCTCTGCAATTTTTTACTCCTGAAACTTCTCCAATATCAGGATATAGTGAATGTACCAAAACTTAGCAGTTTTAGTATTTAGGGTTTTTCTGGCTCAGGGTCAAACCAGGGTTTGACTTTCCTGGAGTTTCACCCAACCAAAAAAATCGATCCAGGTCTCTAAACTTCGATTTTCATTAGGAGATAAATACGATGCTAGGCTCACTCAAAAATTCTTCTTCTGGAAGAATCCCTAATTTCTTCCGGGGAGAGAGAGAGGGCTATTTTCCCTTGTGAAAGCTGTCCTGTTCAGGTTAGCTATGATACCATGTTAAATTTTCATATCCTTAGCTAAGACATCATTATTTCATTTCATTTTAATAATGAAATCATATACACAAGATCACTGAAAGAAACAGCATCACAAGAACAACACATATTTATCCTAGGAAAACCCTAAAGGGAACAACCCTGCAAAAGCTTCCTCAGTATAGATGCCCCAAAAAGGTAAAAGATAAAACCAACAAGGAGATCAAAAACCTGATCCTCCTCCTTCTCCAGCTACTTATCTCCTCCATAAGTGTGTTACTCAAGTGAGTGTGTGTGTCTCCAAATGAAGAGAGCTACACCTCTATTTATATTCATCCATTCACTTCAATTAACTCATCCGACATGTAGGCTCGAGTTAATCATGTAGGCTCGAGTTACACATGTAGGCTCAAGTAACCACACTAGGGTGCTAATGACCCACCTTTACAATTAGAGGGGACAACCTCATGACTCTTATTAGTTCTTCTAATTAGAAGAATCGAGGTACAAGATAATACAAGTGGTTCTCCCGGTAGGACCATCGGGGACCACAAAAGATACATATAGAATATTCTTCGAAGTTACAATATTTCAATAGTTTGGACTCGATTCTGACTAGGGATGGGGGTGGAAACTAGATTTTGAGTAACCAAATTTTGAGTTGGTGATTTCGAAAGTTGTGCTACATGTGGTGATGAAAGGGAATGATACTGAGGTGTGATGGTCCTTGCAATACTAGGAAGAGGATAATTACTTCTCCTCCTCGACTTTTTTGCATTTTTCAAATTTTCTGCATGTGCACACAAACTGTGCACATACTCGATGGATTGTTAGAACAATTCTTCATTTGACGAAGCATTCTCAAGCCTTGTTTTTAAAGGAGCAAATATATCAGGCTCCATTGTGGTAATTTTGTATTCAACAATGTTTTTTCTTAGAGATTTTCTCTGAAAAGGAGAGTTTGAACCATTCTTTGCCTCTATAGTTTCATGAGTTCGGTGATTAACAATCCAATCGGATGAGCTGGGTTGACCCTCCACTGAAAGGTGAAAGGTAGTGTCCATTGTAGGAGGAATTTAGATGAAATGATTGTTATAAGCATAGAAATATTCTCTAGCTTCCGTGGCTGGAGTAGTTTTCATACGAGCATCAACAGAAGATGGTTGTTCCATGGTTACCCCTTCTTGTCCTTCCATAGTTGGAGAAGTGTCAGGAGGTAAAACCTACAATCTATGGGACTAACGCATCGTAAGTTGCTCAACCATGGTGGTGGATGACAATTTTCTAATCTAGGTAAAAAAGAGGAAAAAACACACAAACAGACCTACACACAGCTTAAGGTCACAAACAGTATTAAGTGATAGGATGGGTTCAAAATAGTCGGTCTCTCACCAAGATTGTCAAGAAGGTGCAACTCGTGATATACCACGGGGGTATATGCATAGTAGTCTCCCTGAATGCTATTTTTGATGTATTGCTCCAAACAATATAGATAAAGGGTTTTTCTTAGTTGGATAAGGAATCCTAGTAGGTTCTCCTGATATATGCAAGGTACATGGGAGCTCAAATCCGTAGTAGTGTTTTCTAATGCACAACCGTCCACAAGGGGCCTTCCTATATACAATCAAGTACGTGAAGTAACTTTCTATATACCTCAAGGGTACGCGAAAGGTCATTTGATATACCGATGGTACGTGGAAGAACCACTCAGGTCCTGTGTTGCAGTGCAAGTAGAGAACAATAGCTCCTATGTTTTATGACACTGGAACATGTCTCTAACCTATCACACAACTTTCTATACAAATTTTAACCTAAAGCTACCGTTTATTTTATCTGAATGACTAGTGAATGTTTGTGAAGTGTTGTCTCCAAAAATGTAGATTTAATCTATATGAAAAAGCACTTTTTGACTTCAATGAGAACTAACTAGGGTAAGGAAGATACCAATTTTCTTTTTTCTTTCAAAAACACACTAAATCGAAGGCCACTTTCAGTAACAAAACAATATCTAACAAGAAATGAAAAAAGATTTCTTTCAAACACAAATATTTTTCAACAAGCACTCTAAATCTCTAAATGAGGAAAGAAAACAAAGCCAATGTGCATACAAAACTAACTTTCTCTATAATGCAAATAATACTTACTGTCTAAATCACTTATGCAAAGGAAAATGGAGCTTTCTCAAGCATAAACAAGACAAAAGAATAAAATTATTTTTGTATTTTTTGGAAAATGAAAGGCACACAAACTTAAAACAATAATTCAGAAAGAGGCTATAGGTTTTTTTTCAAAACATAAAAAATTCAGAGACTAACCACTTTACTAAAATCCAAAACAGAACTTTTTTCCACTTTTCTTTTTTAACAATGAAGAAGATAAAGGTTATTGAACTGAGCTCAGAAAGAGAATCAGATCCACAAAAACCACCAAAACAAAGACATCAAGCAAGCAAGCAAAACACACAAGAAATTTCAGAGGAACAAACAATCTGAATGGATTAAAGGAAAACTTTTCATAGGCAGTCAAAATATTTTTTACAGACAGTTTGAAATCCTAGCTTGGCGCACTGAAGGGCACTGCACCAAAGCACTGTAAGTCGGATCGGCACACTTGATATTTTGAAGGAAGGTGCTTTCAGCACTCTGTCAGTTTTGGAGAAAGGCATTGTCGATGCTCTTGATGGAGAAGAAAGTGCACCGTGGAGAGGTCAGTGCTCTTTCATCCAAAGGTGGGTGCGCTGATTGGTGAATAAACTGAAAAAAAAAGGATTTATAGGAGAAACCAGAAAATGGACTAAGTTGAATCATAAAGAATGAACACCACTCCTAGAACAAAGGAAATAAATCTAAAAAGTAAGATGAATGGCTTACCTTATCAACTAAAATGACTAAAAGGAGAGAAAATAATTTTCATAGGTGGAATGGTTACCCAATCTTGTAGATCTGACTGGATCTGCATCAGATCTGACTGGATCTATGCTAGATATGACCAAATTACTGTCCCTAGTATGGTCACAATTTTGTTATAAGGAATTATGAAATTAATGTGGACATTGTTTGTTCCTATACCCTGCAACGTACAAGTGTAGAAAAAAAGAGCACAACAGTATATCCTTTCCTTAAGTAATTAATTAACAACATGAGATAATATCATTCCTCATATTCGAATCTCTTTGTCCATGCTCCAGAAAGTCTTTACAACATTCGATACTTGTAAAACAGATCAAGAGACAAACATACAAAGTGAGAGTATCATGATAAACTAATTACTCATATCAGTGATCAAGGAGTTTGATAATATTCAATTGAAATTAACACATCAAATATAGGAAAGGGGAAAACTTTTGTATTAATTATGAAAGAGATAGAAGTACAACCAAGCCTTGATGTTGATGGCTTCAATCTCTACAAGAACATCTACAATCCTCTACAACTATGAATATCTCTCCACATACAAGCCAACTCTATCTTCCCTCTAATTCAGACTTGAATCCAATAGCATAAGGGTAATTTTCTTGGCCTCCCTCACTCACATCATGAAGGCTTCATTTATAGGCCTAAAACACATGATATGACTTCAGAAATGGATAGGATGTGATCCCAACTGGTGAGGGAAGTGAATTCCAGCTCTCCCAAGCATGTAGGAACTAACTCCATGGAGGCTTCCATATGGGAGCTTCCAGAACCTTTTTTTTCCTCTTTTTGGACTATCGGCACTCCTGGTAGAAAGGGCATGTGCGCTAACCTAATTTTATGTCAAATAAAGGGGGCATAGACACTCTTTACTCCATAGTGGGAAACACCATTGATGCTCTGTGTGAAAGGGAGAAAGGCATTGACCCTCCAAGTTATGGGAAAACAGAAGCCAAATCATCTCAGGTTAGGTTTTTCAGAAGGAAAATAGATAATGTGAAATTTCTAGGAAGGTTGATAGGCAATGTGGAATTTGTAGGTGAAACATTACTAGTCGCAGTACACTTAGCTTTTGTAGTACTAGACTCAAATTGTACTTATCTTATTTTAGGCTAAAACAATAGCTGTATAGCACAATCAAATAATAGGTCTTCCATGTAATAAGGGGTTTATTATAATGTACCTCAAAAGGTACTAAAAAATATTCTTAGTAGCAAGAATAAAATACAAAAGGTCTGCTCAAGCCCCAACTAGACACTTACACATAGTAGCATCATCTAGATCCAATCCATAATAACATTTATCTAAACTACAAAAAATGGATTTTAAATCCATCAGATACACATTAGACAAAAAATACTTAATAACATGCAGAAGGAAAGACTTATCTTTTCTTTCATTATTCAACATTTTTTGACTTCTCGAATTTTTTGCTATTTGAATAAATTCTCTATTAGATTTTCATTCTCTGTGATGTTTTTCAAGTCATGATTACTTTCTGAGTGATCCTTCTTTTTATATTGCAGCACCCCAACTACCTCTTCGAGAGTTTTAATTGTTCTCTAATTGTCCAGACTATAACTCTTCTTAAGTATCAATAGTCTCTGAAACTTTGACCATGTATCTTCTCATGTGGATTATGTCAACAAGATATCACATCCCCTGGCTACCTAAGTCATGTACCATGACTAACTGATGGGGATTTTATATGTTTCTACCTACGAATACACATCATTATTCCCTCTTCAATAGGAGGGTTTTTTCTATACTATAGCATGCTTGTCTCAGATACAGGATTTAGTAAGAATGTTGGCAATGTTTCTCATGAGTGGATATGTACCATTTATCTAATATAATTGACCAGAAACCTAAAAAATATTTACTACTTTTCAACATACTCTATCTAGAGAAACACATATGATCTTTCTCTATCACTATACTAGTCAGATTTCATATATATTTGAAACTCTATTTCACTTACCAAGACATATATGAGTCCACATACACTTGTACCAAGTAGGTACCACAACACATGCTATGTACATGTATATGTATAGACTATAAATCACATGACTAATCATGGGACCTATGACTAACCAAGTTCATCTCAACTAACTTTTGATATCTTCTGAATCTGATCTAAACTTCATATTTATATCCATATAGATGGCCATGGAATTTTAATCCATCTTCTTGAAACAGTTCAAGTTATTTGCTGCACATTTTCCTTAATTAAGGAAAATATTATCTAGTGACTGATACACCTCTAATCATAAGAATCATAACAAGATTCTTGAATATTATTTTGATTTTCCTTCTGAATTATGAGCATCATGCATATCTCATTTTTACAAGAGGCACATCAAGAAATTATAGTGGTTCATGTTACATAGATTTCTAGTCATCATCATATAATGAGAACCAAACATCAGAATTTTCCTCAAATCCTCAAGTTTTGAAGTTGAAAATGGGCCAAGATTGGTGATTTCATGCCTTTGGCCACCACCGCACTTTACTTGTGGTCAATGTGCATTACCTATATGCGTAACGCATGTTTTCCTTGAACAATGAGCAGTGCCACTGCAACTTACCTTCATCTAATGAGCGATGCTCCTTGGGTAATGCTATATATTAGTGTACAAAGAGAGGTGCTGGAATTCTAAAGGTAAAAGAAGAATCTTCGAGAGGATTCCAGAAGCTTGGATTCATGGTAGCCTCATCCCTATACCTTTGGACCACTTAGGCTTGAGATCCATCCTTATAGGATATTCTCTCAACCTCACCCATGAGATCCTCAACCTCCTTTATACTCCCATGGATAGAAGTATTGGCTCACCCCCCATGGGTAAAGGGCTGAATATTATGTTACAAAATCAAAACTATTGCCAATTCTAGCCAAGGAGAGTGGCCATTTGGTAGACAAGTTTGAAGCTTTGGAGGCAAGGTTTACTTGAGAAGGGACTTTTCAACACTAAGGATTTGGTTGTTATTTATCTCTCTATTTAATTTATGCAAATAAATGTTCCTTTCCCATGAATGATATTGTGTATGAATCACTTATTTCATTGTTGAACTCCTTAGGCATCAGCATAAGATCATAGATTGAAATTTTTACTTTAATCATGTGTATGCTTTGTTGTGTGTTTTTTGCAAGTTAATTTGTGGATACAAAGCACTCAAATAGCCAACCTATTACAATCTGTGACAGGTAAAATATTTTATTCTAAACATCTATTTGATCTTAGGGAAAGTACTTTTATTTTTTGTGACTCCTTTGTTCTATATTTGAGTGTTTCAGGATAGGGAAACAACTTCTGTTTGCAGAAGGTCAGCATTTTCGGTAACAGTTCTTCAAGATCTAGCATGACTAGTGACCCCCTCTTACCATGTAAATGTTAGAATCGTAATATGGGTCCTCCATCATGGAAACTTATAATCATCTATATCTGAATCTCTTATTTGACACATTAATGTAAGGAAGATAGAATATGTTCAGTAGTCTTCACATCTACCATAATAGAATTAAATGATCTATTTTTTATGCTTCCCAAGAGACATAGGAACCTCCCAAACTCTTTTCCTTCAAGCTAACCCATATTAATGACTCTACATTCATGTCCTTCTTTAATTTTAGGTAAGGGAATATTAATTTTCCCTACAAGAAAAGTTATTCTAATGGTTAGAATCATTTCATACTTGTGAATTTTATTCACACGAAATACTCTCAATATATTGATAATGACTTACATAGTTATGTACATATATTGACCAATTGGTTTAACATGACCCATTATAATCTTATATACTATTATGTAGCCCTATATCAATCCTATATCAATCCAAAAAATAAATTTTATGAAATTAATATACAGACCCATGTTCATATCTCAGGAGGTAAGCATGTATGCCTCTATATGGCCAATCATGTAGTTTTATGTTCACAACTTATGAAGAAATCATGCAACCTTTAATATCATGTCTTATGGAGAATTTTTTCATCCTTAAATCAGTCCTATATGAGTATATATCAATCCCACATATGTTTTATATTATTCTCATATAGTCTTACATAATATGGACTCATGAGATTGATAACATGCCAAAAAATATAGAAAAAACAATGTATATGCTAAACACAATTCCAATTCCAGGAATACAAATATATATGAAAGTCATGAAAGATAAGAAAATCTTTTAGATATGACTTATAATAGTGTATAAACAAAAATGTAAGGTAATTTTCTTTATTGTTTGTGTGGGATCCCTATTGATCTTTGCACCCTTGCAGAGATAGCTAGAGTCCTTCTTTATTCACTACAACTTACAACACTTTATGGATATCTTTCTTCTTTGCACAGGAAGTGTTCTTGGAAGAAAATTGTTTTCTTTCATTATTGGTTCTTGCTGTGAGGCAAATATTACCCTCCTTAGTTCTCACTAATTTTTTTTGGATGTGCCATTCTTCTTGGATGCAATCATGCCAAAGTATTTTAAAATTGGGATTATATTATTTTCTATTTATCACAGCAAGAAGGGTCTCCCATGAGGATCAAAGTCCGTCAGTTGTGGTTAGTAGAATTTCATCCTCATCTGTCTCCACACCAATGCTTACTAGTTTATGCTTCACTTGTGAAATATTTGTGAAGAATGATTCCACAGTCTCGTCCTTCTCCATATTCATGTTGAGCATGTTGTTATTCAAAACCATCTTGTGAGTATGGGCCTTATTCTCATAAATAATTGAGAGTGTCTAGAAACACTCATTTGTAGTCTACAATGTTGTGATCATTGACATGAGGTTTTCCTTCACGGATTCATATATGATCCTATTTGCATTTTCTTGATTCTTCATGTAATTTGTTCTTCCTGCATTTGTAGTGGGCTCTTCGATCATGGAGGTCACAAAATAATCAAGATCATGATCTTTAAAAATATTGATCAACCTCGTCTTCCATGTATTAAAGTTGGATGTTCCTTTGAGTCAACCTTTTGGTCAGATGGATATTGATGCCATTGATTTTATCTCTTTCTCAATGCTTCAATATCTATGGATGCTTAGATATTTTTCACAAAACTAATCTCTTGCATGCCCTTTCTTTGATGCCATGCTAGTTATTGATAACAAAATATGAAGAGAATTGAACTTTAAAACTTTAATCCACAACAACACTACATATATATCTCATCAATATTCCAAATACATAAATCAAACCATAGAACAGAGGATATACCCTAAGACAACCCCCATTGATTCGGAGGATAAAAAACCTAGAAACCAAAATTAGAGTATGATTGATAATCAAAAGAGAATGATTACAACACATTAGCGGACTGCCTTTTCTGAGAGCACAAGTGAGTAGAGATTAAATGGAACAATGTGATGATATTTCCAATTGCATATCTCTTTAATAACAAGTCAAATTAGGTCATACAAGGAAGGCAAGGAATATTTCATGATATTTATTCAAGCATGTGCCCTCACTGATTTGGTGCCAAGTTGGAAATTCATAATCATTTCCCACAAGGAAAATATGTGCCCTCCATTAATTTACTGATTTTAACTTTCTCTAATGGAGTTGTTAGTTGAATGAACTAAACTGAACTGAATGGAAGTACATGCAACTCAATGTAACTTCATGCAACTAAAAATAACTGAATGTAAATGAGCATAACTAAATATAACTTAATGTAACTAGTATTTCTCCAGTAGTGTCATCTTCAACAACCACTTGTGGAAATTAAGGAGTTGATTCCTTAATTAACTGATGCTCAAATGGTGTCTTATTCATTCGATTTCACTTGGAGGCATGCATGTTCAATTCAAATGCTCTCTTTTTTTTTCTCATATTAATTTTCTCTGCATTGTCCATATGTGTTTTCATTCATTTTATATCATATCATACTCATACGAACTTTTTTGAACTGATGATAATATGTATTACCAAAAATCATATAGTCACATGCTAAAGTAAATCACTCTATGGGTAGATAATCCGTGAAGGAGACTTGTATCACCTATTGACCATGACTAGCCATAAATCACATAGTATATCCTTGAGACTTAATACAACATACATCATGTGAACTTAATACACCATAACATCTAGAATTGATACAACACAAGTCTCATTCCTTAACATAAGGCCATGATCTTCACCATAAGATCCTAGTACATTAATCTCTCCCGAATATCACAATGTCATGTTAACTTATTATAATATAAGTTATTGACTTCATACACCACATGTTTCATACCTGAATACAACATAGATTACAGCACAAGTCTCATACCTTAATACAACATAAGGTCATGGAGAATAACTCTTGAAGTTATACTCTCAACATATAGATCATCAAATAAGTAATTATGAGGTGGAAGAATGGTATGTTGAGGTGTTGTTTGAATCCTTGAACTTATCATGGAGGATCATATAAGTTTCCATTATGGCATTCTTGAATCAATGCAAGGATTCATTGAGGGAATATGGATAAGTAGATTATGTGAATGTGTATGTTGGAACATGTGTTGAGTGATTTGTAAGAATGCTTGATGTGTTTGTAATGTATATATGTTGAATGGTATTTCATTACATTTAATATGCTGACAACTAAAAATGATTGAATTATCGGTGTTATAATTTTGATATAATTTCATGGGTTTTTGTGAATGTTGCAATAAAATGAGCATATGAATAAATACTCACTATTGTTTGGCTGTTTTGAAACTTTTATCAAATAGGATAGATTGCAGATAGAATTTTCTTGGACATGATAATGGGTATAAGACCATAATGAAGAATGAATGCTTTCATATGAAAAATGTTGGAAATTATGAGTAGGATCCCATAAATTGTGAATCTGGTTTCTATATGAAACATATTTAAAATCTCTAATTGAAATTTTATGATTACATCTCATAGTAGTTGTAAGTGTATGATACTAGTTAGATGATGTATTTTTATAGTGAGGGAATATGGTGGATTCTAAATCTAGAAGATAAATGGAGGATGTAATTGTGTGACACAAAAACTATGTAAGTTGTTCTCTTCTTGTGCAAAAAATACTTGGTGAATGATTGACTCCTCGAGGGACTGTTAACTGAGAGAAGGGGATGCATGATCCTAGAGGGTGAGTGTCTACAAAGAAGTGAAATATTTAATGAATGCGTTGTGATCAATTCATGAGATAGTTAGATTCGTAGCATGAATGTTCCCTAGTTGGATTGTGCTATATCTTTGGAAGGGAATTGGGGAAGAAAACGAGGGACTGCTAGCTCAGAGACGGATAGTCACAACATACCTTAGGTTGTGTAGGTTGATGGGGGATGAGTGCTATGGATTGGGATATATATAGAGGCTATGTCAAGAGGAGTAGTGAGTTGATTAATTCCCATCTAAACCATGTGAAGGAAAATAAAGATGCATGCATATAAGTATTGGATGAATATTTCCTACTTGTTTAATGAAATGAATATATGTGTTTACCCTTTTGGATTGGAAAAATGTTATGGAAATTATGACTATTGTAAAAGAATGAATATAACATGCATACTTATTCTTAATGATTGATATAATTACATGTTGATGTGCCAAGATTGGGAAAGTAACTAAGGCGGTGGTTAATCAATATTGGTGCATTGTGGATGAGATGAATAACAATTATATTAGAATTCAATGACCAAGAACATTGTGTAAAATGTGGCTAAAGAAGCGATAGGTAACTAGATGAGTAATGTGAGAGGCATACTCGCAATTATTTTCAAAATTTGATGAAAATTATGTAATGTACATAGTTTTGACAATGCACCGAGGAAAATGCATAAATTAAGGGGTAAGGGAATATAATAACCTATTTTTTGACCCCATAATGTAATATTGTATATATTGATGTAAATAAGAGAAGCTAAAAACAAATGGTGCAGGGTGACCAAGACATTGCAAATATGTACATTTTTTAAATTAATATAAATATCGTATGACTATCTAGGAAGAAGGAAAAAAAAAATATGGGGTATATGAATCAACAAGAGGGGAAGTGATAGTGGGATAAGGGAAAATTACCCTAGTGGGTTTAGCTTATATCCTTATCCTTTGACTTAACAATTTAATGAAATATATTAAACCAACATTTAGGGTCATGATTTAATTAAGCAATATTAATTTATCTTAAGAAGGTATTAAGAGGGAGAAGTTAAGGGGGAAGAGTGATTATGAATATTATTAAGGGGAATGACATATATCTCCTATGAATCTTGTTTTTTCTTCCTTATTCATGATAATTCTGCTTGGATATGGATTATTTCTATTGAAGACTCTTGTGAGTAATTATACCTTTCCATGCCATTGAACCTAGAGAGACTGGTGGTAGGATAGAATACCCTTGCGAGAGGAACCTGTCATACAAATTGTGCCATGGAGTCCTAATTTAGAGACGTCATATCCAAACTACGATGGAGTGATAGAAAAGGAAAATTTTAAGCATTCATAAAAAAAATTAGAGCGTAGAAACCTTCGAGAATCTTACTAATCCATATATTTCCAACCACATAAGTATATCATTGTGGTAGCTAATGGCTCAAATCCCTCATTACTATGGATAGCTCGTATATATTTCAAAAATCCATAAACGGAGAGATTCCACAACATCCATTGAACCTTAGAATATGTGAATTGTGAGCATAGAAAAATATAACATGGAAACAATGAAAAAATATCAATCCTTTATTTAATCAATGACATCGACAGTACCCATCACATAATGGATGAGATACAAGATAAAATGTTGCACTCCTCATCCATAGAAAAAATTCTAGATGGTACAATGAATAAAAAACCCATACATCAATAGAAATATGGCCATCATACCCATATATATAGAAATAAATGCTTAATTCCAAGTTCTTTCAACAATCTCATCCTCACACTATTGCTTCCACACATTTGTAGAGGGAGGAACATATGTTGTGTTCTCGATTGGTAAAAATTGTTAGCATTTTTCACATAATGCAAACATTTAGTTATTTACAAACCCCAAACTTAATTAACTAGAATATTCATAAAGAAAAATTTATGCAACTGTAGAACACAAGATAATAAGAAGACAACACAAAATAAATAGAGATCAGTTCATAGGATTAGATTAGATCAACCTCCCTTATCCATGGCATGGAAGGGAGGTAAAATATTTACTCCCTTGACATCTACTATCCACCTTCAACTCTAAGGAACTCAAAGTTGTGTGTACAAGATAAACTTAAGATATTCCCAATAGCTCTCTCATGACCTCCTTTTATCTAATGCACAATGTGGATGGGAAGTAAATGCTCCACTTACTCCACTTACATATAAAATACACTTTTGAATTTTTATCATAGTATTTTGTCATTATTACATGTATCCATGCAATTGATTAAACTCCATATTAACTTATGAGAATACTAACTATGTTCCATTCATATCCAACAGAGACCCAATAATTATAATGAGAAATATTCCTCTATACATAAATGTAAGGAGAAAATACTTTTTATAGTAATTTTAGAGGAAATTTATTATGAGGACATTGATGCTCTCACCCATGAATTCCCTAATACATCTATGGAAGACATTCCTTGGATTAATATATTGGAGGAGGAACCTTAAAACTCTTTGAATTCCTTGACTAGTATTTCTTCCCTCCAAACCCTTAAATTAATTGTCTAGCTCAAAAATTGTAAGGTATCCATCTAAATTGATCGTGGTATCACACATAAACTTATTCATCAATGGGTTTCCTAATAAAGAGACAAATTATATCCATGTTCTAAACAACATCCAAATCATGATTGCAAGTGGAGGTTCTATGAAATCTTGGGATCATTTTCAAAATGTATAGGTTCAAATGGTTGATTATTTCCTCAGTGTAGAAAGAATATATAAATTCTATGAGCATTGATGCTAAGAAGAAGAACAGGAAAAAAATCTTGCTAATAATAAATATCACAAGCATAGACATGAAAAATAGAGAGAAGAAAAGAGACTGAATCACATGAATGAAGAGATGAATATTGGTGTGTATCCTTCCATTGAATAATGATGAATAATAGTGTACATAAATATTAAATCCCTCACAAGAAAATCGAATTGTATGTAAACAATTCATAAAGCTCAAAAAGGTTGACTTACCAAAATATAACAAACCCCCATAGGTGGCTAAAGCACTTCCCAAATATATCAAGGACCTCACGAGTTGGAAAACGAATGAGTGAGTTGTCAAGGAGATGGAAAAAACATGATAATCCTAGAAAATGGAGAAAAAATAATGGAGTATGGGTTGGAAACAAAATCTCCCAGTTTCCTAGTTGACTAGGTTTAATCTTATCCATAGAAAAGCAGGAAAATAGAAAAAAACAGAATAAAGCAGAATCTGTTGTAAAGTCCTGTATACTAATTTTGGATGGTAAAAAGGTGGTCAATATCAACCCAAAATTATAAATAAATCATTCCTAGGATATAGATGGCATGTATTGACTTTAAGGTGCAAGTGGATGCCAACTAATTAAGCCAGTGGGTGAATAATTAATCAAATAATGATTAATTATTTTATCCTAAGTTATGAGTGGGTTTAATATATTCCAAAACCCCCCTATAAGTATTAATTTATGATGCTATGAAAAAAAAATATGGATGCATATGGATGCATATAGGGCCTAGAAACAAGGCTATAGTCACCCTTTAACAATTATTATGTCCAGAAAAGCGAGGAAAGAGGCAAAACCTCATGGAAAAAATCCTCCCTCAAGATAGGAAAAGGCACAAAATTTGAAATATGTCTTCAAAATATCTTGATATTCACTTTAATGAGCCGAGTGAACCGCTTCTGGAAGGAAGACTGGCTGAAGAAATCATGAACTCTATGATCATGCGCTGGAGTGTAGAACCTACAAGAAGGAAGAGGAGAGACTCCTTGTATCTCATCAAATGATGAAGTATGAGACTTATCTGAATGCTTGTTTCTGATTTAAAACTCTGATATGAAAACATAATATGAAATGGAAAAGATATCTTTGCATACTCCTTTCCAAAGAGTACAAAAAATAAGGCAATTTATTTCACACCCAATTCCCTGAATAGCTGCAAACTTGTGATGTGAATCACATGTCGATATTCCAATATGATGTAGCAACTGTATAGATATGATATGAGGCTGATAAAACTCTGATATATCAGAAATATTAGCATATGGAATAGCAATTACAAAGGCTTCAATGGCTCCATGAGGATATAGGGCTAGACTAGGAAAATTATGAGCAACTGGGGAAAATTGAGAGGAATAGAAATATGAATGATGGATGGGCATAAGATCTGAACCATAAGTGTTTAGAATAGATAAAAAATGTTTAATATAAGTTCAAATATTACTAATAACATGGATAACCATCCAATGAAATATAGGAAATAATTCAAACCATGCAAGATAAATATCACTGCATAAGAGACCAATGAGGAATCAACTAGTGAGCTTGGGATTTGTATAGTCTTTGGATTATTCAGAGGTATGGTAGATGGTATGGATGGTTGTATTATATTTGTATCAACCTGTAAATATGATTCTAAATTATAATCCAAAGTATCACATATAATCATATGAATAGACTCATGGGAATACACTGGTAATGAATCCTCTGTATGAAAGGAGGAAAGAATGAGATGTTAACAATATTCAAGGAGGATCTGAGTATTGATGCCAAGAAAAAAGGAGGAGATGCTGAAGCAAATTATATTAATTAAGGTAAGTGGTATGACCAAAATAGGGCTTTATTTGGCTAGGCAAACATCCTGGAAATCACTGGGTTGCGCACCATCAGTGAGAGAGGTATGCACAAGGTGTGAAGAATATGGCACATAGATCTCAGAATCTAAGATAGGATATTTAGAGAAAAATGAATGGGTTATAGGATAATAATAAATATCAGCAGCAGATCCATATGTTACTTATTTTTCATCAATAGTATCAAAAGAAGAAAAATCACCTTCAAGAGACAAAGAAAAAGATGGCTCTTCAATATTTGCTTCTTCGTTGAAAAAGGAAGCATTCGAATGAAAGAGGGAAGTAGAAACATGAAATGTATGAGAAAATTATTGATCATGATAAAATTAATCAAAGAATGTATAGGCCAAGAAATCTTGAGAAAGAGAACAAGAGGAGATGCTAGGTTTTCTCCATGCTTCATCTTCAATTTCTTGCAAACCAAAATCTTTGTCCAAAATTTTCCAAAGCTGAAATGGATACTCAGCAGAATATATGAGATGATATATATTTGGAGACATTCCAAAACACATAATTCCATAATCCCTATCACAATTATTAATCCAATCAATCTTCTCTTCATAAGACTCAGGTTCGCTCAATGCACCAATGGAGACATCGAAGAGACATTGCCTCTTCAAGTATGCACTCATATTTGGCTTCCAATCAGCATAGTTGAAAGGAGATAGTAGAGTAAATTTTGAATCCATATATAAGTTGTTGATATGATTTAGTATATACCCTCTGCAACCTGCAAAACAAACTAGGAGAAAATCTTGTAAGCTAGACAAGCTCTTCCTCAGAGAGGGATAAGAGACTGGATGCGCTCATCAACTCTGTAGAACTTGCTCAACCTTGCTGTTGTAGAAGATGGAAAGGTTGTGCTCCCTATATATTTGATACCATGTATAAATAATAGATCAATTATATGAGAAATGATTCTAAGAATAATCACAAAAAATAGATCTTGCTTCTAAGAATCTTCACAAGCATACACAAGAAAAATACAGAGAAGAAAAGAGACTGAATCACATGAATGAAGAGATGAATATTGGTGTGTATCCTTCCATTTAATAATTATGAATAATAGTGTACATAAATATTACATCCCTTATAGGAAATTTTAATTGTATGGAAACAACTCATAAAGCTCAAAAAGGCTGACTTACCAAAATATAGCAAACCCCCATAGGTGGCTAAAGCACTTCCCAAATATATCAAGGAACTCATGAGTTGGAAAAATCATGAGTGATTTATCAAGGAGATGGAAAAAACATGCTACTCCTATAAAATGGAGGATGGGTTGGAAACAAAAGCTTCCAGTTTCCTAGTTGACTAGCTTTTATCATATCCATAGAAAAACAGGAAAAGCAGAAAAAGCATAATAAAGAAGAATATGCTGTAATGTCCTATATACTAATTATGGATGGTAGAAAGGTGGTCAATATCAACCTATAATTAGAAATAAATCAGTCCTAGGATATAAATGTCATGTATTGACTTTAAGGTGCAAGTGGATGCCAACTAATTAAGCTAGTGGGTGAATAATTAATCAAATAATGATTGATTATTTTATCCTAAGTTACGAGTGGGATTAATATATTCCAACACTCAAAAACTACATGTTTTCTACTGATGTATGTGGTTGTGATATTGTCTTAGATGTTTAATGGATACAAAAATGTATCCATTTCACCATGGATTTTAGTGCCTCATACATGAGTTCCTAGCAGGAAAGGCATTACTACATTCTCAAATAAATTATAACAAGATCTCCAGAGATGATAATTTCACATCGCATGGAAAATATTCTTAAGAAGGACCATTTGGGAATTGTGGAACAATAACATTCCATTGATATTTTTGAGATCCCTTCTCAACCCATTCCTTTTGACATGTAGTTATTTTAGGAAAAGCACAAATCCACCTTTGATGCTCCAAAAAAATAACCCCCTTCCCATGGTGAGAATGATATTACATTTCACTCATACTCGTATCCTCCCACCCAATGCATATTTGTACTACGATGCATTTTACAAAAAAAAATGAAATTAAAGGAGCATTCAAGAGCTACTAGATGTTGGTTTCATCCACCCTAGTACCATTCCCTATTCTTCCCTAGTTTTTATGTTGCTAAATAAAGAAGGAAGTTGTCACATGTGTCTTGACTTTAGTTCTTTGAAGAAGTGGATAATCAAGGACAAGATTATCGTTCTTGTCACTAGTAACCCTCTGTATGAGCTCAAGGGTTCTCACTTCTTCACCAAAATTGGTCTCTTATCAAGTTATCATCAAACTCATATGACAATGGCATATACTCTAAAAACCACTTTTGCATTGATGAAGGACATAGAAAGTTCTAGGTGATCCTTTAGCCTTTCAAATGCACCCTCCACCTTTCAAAATATCATGAACACAATATTGAAACACTTTTTGCATAACTTTGTCCTTATATTTTTTATGAAATCTAATTTATAGTAAAACTTGCGAAGGCCATCTAATCCTTGTGGATTAGGTCCTACGACTCCTTAAAAATCATGAACTCTTTCTTAAAAGGTACAAATATGCCTTTGGTGTCTCCAAAGTGGAATATTTGGGCCATATTATTGGTCAAGAGGGTATGAATGTATATGCAAATAAAATTTAAGGAATCAAAGATTATCATTTCTGTAAAACTTTTAAAGTCCTCAAAGGTTTTTTGGGTTTGACGATATATTATAGAAAGCTAGTTTATAATCATGGTAAGATTGCAATCCCAAATGCTAAAATTGTAGCTCCACTCATAACATTTCTAAAAAGAATGCTTTCAATTGGAATTATATGGCAATGAAGGAATTCGAGGACATAAAGGAGGATAGGTGTGCCATTTTGATACTTTGTTTACTTGACTTCACTAAATATTTTTCCTCAAATGTGATGCATCAAGTATAGACCACAATGCAATATTCATGCAAGAATGTAGACTGTTGGATTTTACTACAAAACAAATATGTGAGAAAAACTTGGAAAAAACAACTTATAAAAAATATATGATGTCGATACTGCATTTTGTGGAAAGATAACATCCATGCCTAATTTTTCAATTTTTCGAGATCAAAACCAATCATCACAAGCTAAAATACTTTCTAAACAAAGAAATTCCTCCCTTATGCAACAAAAATGGGAAAACAAATATTGGTATATGAATATGAGATAATTTATGATAAGGAAAAAGAGAATTGTGGTAGTAGATGCTCCCTCGAGACACTTTAAAGAAGAAGTGTCGCTCTTTTCCCTCTCCTTTATCATTGCAGAATGATTGAATGTTGCTAAAAATGAATGATTCATATATTCCATGATTTCTACCATGCTCCAACAACTCCAACAGGAATCCCGATGCATATCTTGGCTACACTTGGAGCAATGATGAACATCATTATAAAGGACGTCTATATTTTTGCAAGAATTCATTATTAAAATCACAAGTGTTATTTAAGATACATTCATTCCCCATGCCTGTTCATTAAGAATTTCATAAAACAAATAAAATGATTAAATTGTCTTTTTTCTAGAAAGGAATGAAGAAGTACATCTACACATGTGTGGTTGAATGTGACACTTTCCAATGGCATAGAGGGGAGACTGTGAAACCTCTACATGAACTTTAACCAATGCTAACTCCAACTTAGTAGGGACTAATATTTATATGAATTTCAATGTGGGGTTACCAATATATCACAACGATTTTGTAATCACGTATCCAAATATATTCATTTTAGTTCCTTTAAATGGTATCTCAAACACCATGGTATATTGCAAACTATTCTCATAGACTGTGACTCCACCTTCAATAGAAATTTTTGGCAACATTTTTTTCATCTCTAGGGAAGTCAACTAAATCTTAGAACTGCCCATCCTAAATAGATGGTCAAGTTTAATTTGTTAGTAACTGTTTAGGACTATATTTAGAGTTCTTTACTTTAGAGAAAGAATGCCAATGGAATGAGTGGTTACCTTTAACACAATTGTGGTATAACAAAAATTATGATATTTCCACTCAAACATGACTCAAGCTATCTATGGATATAAATGACCTCTTCAATATTATCCTACTTACCAAGCATTTCTAAGGTACAAAAGGTTGACAACACACTCAAATATCAAGTGAACGGTCCCTCCACTCTCCTGAATAATATAGTAATGGATCTAAATAGGATGAAGCAATAGCCTTATCAACATCATTCTAATTGTCATTTTGTAGAAGGGGAGGGGGTATTTGTTTTCTGACAACTATGTAAGGAAACCTTTCTTAAGACCAACCACCACCAGAAGTTTTCCCCCATGTCTTATGGACCTTATAACATCTTCAAATGTGTAGGTTATCAAATGCATAATCCTTTGTGGCTTAAAAACTTGAGCTACCTAGCTACTCCAAGGTGCATCCCATATTTTAGGTCTACTAGTTGAAGAAAGTGGTTAGCCAACATTGTCATATTCAAAATATCATTCTAGAATTAGACGAAGAAGGTTCCATTTGGTTGCATCTCGAGTTCATCCTCAAAAAAAGGGAACATTGTCTCTACCATTGCACCATCAAAGAGGCCTTCATCTAATGGAAAGATACCCATCATCAATATGTACATGAAAACCAATATAAATATTTCAACAATTTCCGCATCTGCAACCTTGAGGACAATATTGTTTTTAAAGGGAAGGACATATTAGGATCCTACCCTGATCCCTTTAAAAAATAATTGTGTATCTAATGATCATTTATATTAAATAACGCTAATAAAGTAGATATAGTATAAAAACAATATTTTTAAAATGACTAACTAAACACTTCCACCTAAAAGCCTCTATTCATGAGATCAAATTCCTATCATGAATCATTTGTATCTAATCATTTTGAATATTCTATCAACTACGAATGGAGTTTTGGGAGGATATTTGGTTCTTGATGTTGTCTTGGAGGGATGATTAGAGGTTTTCTTTTTATGAATGTAAATTTTTTATATATTCCCAACTATGCTATGTTGGAATTTCTTTGCTTGTTGGAAAAGCTTAATTTGGCAGGTTCTTAAACAAAAACAGTATTAAATGTTGTAAAAGTTATATTCAATTTGACATGGTTTTATAGAAAAAGAGTATAAATTTTCTAAAAGTTTCCAACATTTAATTAAAAACCATTTAATATTAGGGTTGAAAGTACAATACTCAGTTGAATTGTATATGATATACTCAAAGGAACATGGAAGATTGAATTATGAATAAATTTAGAATAACAGAAAATCCTTGTTTTATATTTAATTAAAAGAACAAAAAATCATTGTTTGGTTGCTCTAAAGGATCAAAATTTTGAGATCTCAAAAAAAACCCAAAATCCTTTAATGGATTTGACATATGATAAAAACCCAAATTGAAACATAACAAATATAGAGAGAATGCAATTTTAAAATCATACTTAACCCATTTAATGTGGACTAATTTACTAGGGTCCTCAATTTCCATGATCGATGGAGGGAAAAATTACCCTAGAAATTGCCATTTCTTCAAATCAAGGCAAATGAGAACTACCTTATGATTTTCTAGGGAGAACAAAGTTCCAAATCAATTTGAGGAGGGGCAAAATGGTTTGATTGTGTATTTCCTTTCTATATTTTATGGGGACAACCTCCCATTTATTAAAAATAAATATATAAAATGTGGGATAATGATAGGAAATGAGGATTTAGTAAAAACTTCACCCATCAAAAAATTAAAAGCCCTAAATTTTACTCATGGTCTAATATTAGCTCATAAATTTCTCCCTGGTGGGAATATTGCTGGTAATTATTTGTTATATAATTGGAAAAAGGGTCATGCAAGAGATAATTTAAGCTGAGAATTCCATCCTATGAAGAGTAATGCAGAGGGAGAAATTCCTTGACTTATTTTTCATTGTTTATGCTTCTATATTTTAAGAAAGTATTTATGTGTAGATATATTTATGGTAGGAGAATGCTAAGTATGTAACTGGATGGAATGCATATGCACTAGTAGGAATATTGAGAGATAATATGTGATAAAGTGCATAAGAATATGATTGAGTTCATGCATGCGATATTTCATATGGGAGAAGAGAGATATGATGTTACATGCAATGAGAATGGCATGATAACTAAGTATTTCTTGTGATGTGTTGTATAACCAAGAAGGGTTGAGAACATGGTTGAATATTTTGATGATGTAGTTTATTTTGGAGATAAATATCACAATTAAAGAGAAAAAGGAAAGATCTTGTCAAAAGGTTGATGGAGGAAATCATCTGAGTTCCCACTAAACAGTAATTGATCAGTTAACATATGAGGAGTGGATGGAATCCATACAAGCATGGAATTGATCATGCCTATCGTGTGTGAGTTGTGAAGGGTTTTGTATAAAAATTCCTTTAGTCATGATTGGTATCTTCAATAATACATTCATGGTGACGTTTGAATGCATATATGATATTGATGTGCAACTAAGATAAAGGCATAAATCCTTGGGTTTGAAAAGATGTTAGAATTTTTTAATCCAGTAATGAGTTAGCGTGTCACGATTTAAATGTTTACGAGTTAATCAACATTGCAAATTATTATTATACACATGCTTTGGAAATAGATGTCATGTTAGATAACCATATGTGAGAGAATTTTTTATTGAAATTAAAAAGTCTATAGTGCCACACATGTATCTAATGATCTATTTTCTTGTAATCAATGTCTTAGACTGCAACCTCTTTTCCAACACTGAAGAGCACTAAAGAAGTATATTCTTGGTGTTGTGTTTGGGGTGAAGAGGAGGGTATCTAGTCTTAGTGATTGAGAAAATATATGAATATTATTTAACCTTAAAACCTTAATCCATAATAACAGTGCATATTAATCTCATCAATATTCCAAAGACATAAATCAAACCATAAAACACGGGATGTACCATTGGAAATCCCTCCACCGATTCAGAGGATAAAAACCCAACAAACAATCTTAGAGTATGATTGATAATTGGTAGAGAATGATTAAAACACAATAATAGATTTCCTTTTTCGAGAGCACAAGAGAGTCGAGATCAAATGGAACATTGTGAGGATATTTCTAAGTGCATATCACTTTAATAATAAGTCAAATTAGGTCATACAAGGAAGGTAGTGAATATTGCATGCTTTAGTAATTAGTTAATAGTGAGAACACTTATTTATATTCAACCATGCACCCTTATTGACTTGGTCCCAAGTTGGCACTCCATAATTACATCCCAAAAGGAAGATACACACCTCCATTAATTCACCAAGTTTAATTGTCTCTAACTGGGTTCTTAGTTGAATGAAATGAACTGAACTAAATGGAACTCCATCAAACTGAATGGAAGTGCATCCAATTGAATGGAACCACATGCCACTGAGCATAACAGAATGCAAATGAATAGAACTGAATGTAAGTGAAAAGAACTGAGTGTAACTGAATTGAACTGAATGTAACTGAATACAATTGAATGTAACTAAACATAAATGAATCTAACTAAACATAACTAAATCTAACTGACCATAACTGAATGTAACTAGTGTTTCTCCATCAATGTCATATTCAACAACCACTTGAATAAATTAAGGAGTTCATCCCTTAAATAAATAAACTTGTTTTTATCACAACTAAGACTCAACTAATTTCTTATTAATTTGAGTTCGCTTGGAGGCATGCATGGAAAATTCAAATTCTCTCTCTATCTATGATCTCATATTAATTTTCTCTGCATGGTCCATATGTGTTTCAATTAATTCTATATCATATCATACTCATAAGAAATGTTTGAAACCTATGATCATATGGATTACCCCGGGTCATATAGTCACATGCTAAAGTACATCACTCTAGGGTTATCTAATACCTAAAGGAGACTTGCAGCACCTATTCACCATGACTAGCCATACATCACATGGTATATTCTCAAGACTTATTACAATATAAGCCATGTGAACTTAATACACCATATTTTCAGTACTTGATAGAACATAAGTCTTATACCTTAAGATAAGGTCATGATATGAAGCCTAAGATCTTGGAACACACATCTCTCCCAAATATGACAATGTCATGTAAAGTTAATAGAATATAAGTTCTAGACTTGATATAGCACAAGTATCGAACCTTAATACAACATAAGATCAAGGATAATATTTGAACCTAATGACAACATAGATTCCGGACTTGATTGCAACAAAACTCTGATACCTTAATACAACATAAGGGCATGGAGAATAAATCCTCAATTTGTACTCTCAACACTCCCTCTCGACGAGGGGGACATTCTCCTCCATATCAAGTTTATCTCAGAAGTGTCTAAACTTTTTCACAAATAGAGTCTTGTTCAAATTTGCAATCTTCTCATCAATACCTATGTATTGGAATTCATTTTACATGAAAATGACTTCAATGAAGTAAAAATTCATCTGAATGTTTTCTTATCACATCACACATATAGGGTTTTCATGAAATCTTGACTATTAAAACCTAATGATTGTAGGGTCAATTATTTCAACCTAGTAGGTAGCTTCACAATATACACTAATCCTTAGTATGTAGTATTATCTGTAAAACACATTTTTCTTTTGTAGTAATCTTAGGCATACATCTTTCCTCTTTAGTACTAGTCGCAATACACTTAGCTTTTGTAGTACTAGCCACAAATTACACTTATCTTATCTCATGCTAGACCAATAGCTGGTTAGCACAATCAAATAAAAGGTATTCCATGTAATAATTATTCTATTCTATTGTACCTAAAAAGGTACTCAAACATATTCTTAGTAGTAGGAATAAAATACAACAGGTCTACTCAGAGACCAACTAGCTACTTATCAATAGTAGCATCATCTGGATCCAATCCAGAATAATGTTTCTCTAAACTAGAAACCATGGATTTTAAATCCATCACATACACCATTATACAAGGAATGTGTAATAACATGCAAAAAGAAAGACTTATCCTTTTTTTCACTCTTCAACATTTGTTGACTTCTTGAATCTTCACCTATCTAGAGAAGTTCTATTCTATCTTTCCATTCTTTGTGATGTTCTTCAAGTCATGATTACTTTATCAGTGTTCCTTCTCTTTATATTGCAACACCCCATCTACCTCTCCAAGAGTATTAATTATTCTATGATAGTCCATACTATGACTCTTCCTGAGTATCAATAGTCTCTGAGAATTTGACCATGTATATGCTCATGTGGATTTTCTCAACAATATATCACATCCCATGGCTTCCTAAGTCATGTACCATGACTAACTAATGAGGATATTATCTGTTGCTACCTAGTAAGCATATAAACTAACTTATGTAGTTGATATCTACCGTGTCTTGAATATAACTGACTAGAAACCTCCAAAATATTTACTACTTATCAACGTGCTCTATCTAGAGAAACACATGTGATATTTCTCTATCACTATACTAGTAATATTTCATATATATTTGAAACTCTATTTCACTCACCAAGACATATATGAGTCCACATACACTTGTAGCAAGTAGGTACCACAACACATACTATGTACATGTATATGTATAGACTATAACACACATGAATAATCCTAGTACTTATGACTAACCAATTTAATCTCAACTAACTTTTGAGATATTACGAATATGATCTAAACTTCAGATTCTATTCATTTAGATGGCCATGGAATTTTAATCCATCATCCTGAAACTCTTCAAGTTATCTACTGCACATTTTCCTTAATTAAGAAAAACCTTATCTAGTGACTTCCACACCTCTAATCATAAGAATCATAAAAATATTATTGAATATTGTTCTGATATTCCTTATGAATTATGAGCATCATTCATATCTCCCTTTTACATGAGGTATATCAAACAATTACACTAGTTCTTCAGGAGCTAGTGAGACTAGCGACCCCCTCTTACCATGTAAATGTTAGAATCATAATATGGGTCCTCCATCATCGAGACTTATGGTCATATATATCTGAATCTCTTCTTTGACACATGAATGTAAATAATATATAATATCTTTAGTACTATTCACATCTATCATAATAGAATTAAATGATTTATTTTGTATGCTTCCCAAGAGACCTAGGAACCTCCTGAACTATTTTATTTCAAGCTCACCCATATGAATGAATCTACATTCATTTCCTTTCTTTAATTTTAGGTAAGGGAATATTAATTTTCCCTACAAGAAAAAATATTATAATTGTTATAACCATTTCATACTTTTTAATTTTATTCACGAGAAATACTCTCAATATAATGATAATGATTTACATAGTTATGTACAAATATTGACCAACTGGTTTAACATGAACCATTATAATTTTATATACTAATATGCAGCACAATATCAGTATTATATCAGTCCAAAAAATTATTTTTATGAAATAAATATACAACCTCATGTTCATATCTTATGAGGCAAACATGTATCCCTCTATATGGCTAATCATGTAGTTCTATGTTCACAACTTATGAAGCAATCATGCAACCCTAAATATCATGTCTTATGGAGGATGCTTTCAGCCTTATATAAGTCCTAGATGAGTATATATCAGTCCCACATAATTTTTATATCAGTCCCATATCATCTTGCAAAATATGGACACGTGAGATTGATAGCATGGCAATAAATATAGAAAAAAACAATGTATATGCTAAACACAATTCCAAGACCAGGAATAAATATCTATATGACACTCATGAAACATAAGAAAAAAATTTAGATATGATTTATAAAAAAATAAAAAAAAAATTTCAGGTACTCATCTTTATTTTCTATGTGGGATTCCTCTTGATCTTTGCACCCTTGTGGAGATAGGTGAAGTCCTTTTTTATTCACTACAACTTACAACACTTTATGGATCTCTTTATTCTTTGCACATAAAGTGTTCTTATAAGAAAAAGGTTTTATTTCTTTCTTGGTTGTTTATATGAAGGAAATATTCTCTTCCTCAGTGCTCACCATCTTTTTTTGGATGTGCCCTTATTCTTTGATGCAATCATGCCAAAGTATTTGAAAATTGAGATTCTCTTCTCTTCCATTTATTGCAGTAAGAAAGGTCTCCCATGAGGAGGGAAGTATGTCAATTGCGGTTATTAGAATATCATCCTCATATGTCTCCACATTTATTCTTACTAGTTGATCCTTCACTTGTGAAATATTTGTGAAGAATGATTCCACGGTCTCATCCTTCTCCATCTTCATGTTGCGAAGATTGTTTTTCAAATCCATCTTTTGATTAGGGGAATTATTCTCATAAATATTTGTAAGTGTGTAGAAACACTCCTTTGGAGTCTTCAATGGTGTGATCATCGACATGAGGTTTTCCTTCACAAAGTCATATATGATCATCTTTTCCTTTGCATGATTCTTCTTGTAATTTTTTCTTACTTCATTTGTAGTGGGTTCTTTGATCATGGAGGTCACAAAAGAATCAAGATCATGAACTTCAAGAATATTGATCAACCCACCTTCCATGTATTGAAGTTGGATGTTCCTTCTATTCGATATTCTGTTCATATGGATATTGATGCCATTGCTTATAGATATTTCTAAATGCTTCCATATCTATGGATGCTTAGACTTTTTGGAAAAAACTAATCTCTTGCACACCCTTTCTTTGATACCATGTTAGTTATTAAGAAAAAATATAAAGACAATTGAACTTTAAAAATTTAATCCACAATAAAAGTTCATATACATGTCATCAATACTCCAAAGAAATAATTCAAACCATAGAACAAAGGATATACCCTACGAAAAACCTCCATTGATTCAGAGTATAAAAAACTAAGAAAGAATCTTAGAGTATGATTGATAATCGAAAGAGAATGATTACAACCCAATAGCGGATTTCCTTTTCCGAGAGGACAAGAGTAGAGATCAAATGGAACATTGCAATGATATTTCCGAGTGCATATATCTTTAATAACAAGTCAAATTAGGTCATACAAGGAAGGTAGAAAATATTTCATGCTTTGGTAAGTAGTTAACACTAAGAAAATTGCTTTATCTTCAAGCATGGTCCCTCACAAACTTGGTGCCAAGTTGGAACACCATAATTATCTCCTACAAGGAAGACATGTGTCCTCCATTAATTCACTTAGTTTAATTGTCTCTAATTGATTTGTTAGTTGAATGAACTAAACTGAACTAAATGGAACTACATGCAACTCAATGGAAGTGCATGCAACTAAACATAAGTCAACATAACTAGTGTTTCTCCATCAGTGTTATCTTAAACAACCACTTGCAAAAATTAAGGAGTTGATTCCTTAATTAACTAAACTTGTTTTATCACAACTAAGACTCAAATGATGCCTTATTAATTCGAGTTCACTTGGAGGCATGCATGTGCAATTAAAATTCTCTCTCTATTTCTGTGTTCATATTAATTTTCTTTGCATGGTACATATGTGTTTTCATTTATTCTATATCATATCATACTCATAACATATGTTTTGAACCTATGATCATATGTATTACCCCAGACCATATAGTCACATTGTAAAGTAAATCACTGTAGGGGTAGCTAATCCCTAAAGGAGACTTGTAGCACCTATTGACCATGACTAGCCATATATCACACAGTATATCCTCAAGAATTAATACAACATAAGTCATGTGAACTTAATACACCTTAACTTATGGACTTGATACAACACAAGTCTCACACCTTAACATAAGGACATGATCTTAACCATAAGTTCCTAGCACAAGCATCTCTCCTGAATATGAAAATGTCATGTGAACTTAATGGAAATTATATTTTTCGAACTTGATACAACACAAGTCTCATACCTTAATACAACATAACCTTAAGGAGAACATCTTAACCTAATTAAACCATAGATTTTAGACATTATTACAACAAAAGTCTCACACATTAATACAACATAAGGTGATGGAGAATAACTCCTGAAGCTATACTCTCAACATCTAGATGAACAAATAAGTAATTGTGAGGTGGAAGTATGGTGTGTTGAGGTGTTCTCTGAATCCTTCAACTTATCCTAGAGGATCATATAATTTTACATTATGGCATTCTTGAATCAATAAAAGGATTCATTGAAGGTATATGGATAAGTAGATTATGTGAATGTGCATGGTGGAACATGTGGTGATTGATTTGTAACAATGCTTGGTGTGCTGGTAATTTATATATGGTGAATGGTATTTCATTACATTTAATATTTTGACAAATGAAAATGATTGAATTATCGGTGTTATAATTGTGAGATCATTTCCTAGGTTTTTATGAATGGTGCAATTAAATGAGTATATGAATAAATAATCACTATTGTTTGGTTGTTTTGAAAATTCTATCAAATAGGATAGATTGTAGGTAGAATTGTCTTGGACATGGTGGTGGGTATAATACCATAATGAAGAATGAATGCTTCCATAGGAAAAAGGTCAAAAATTCTGAGGAGGATCCCATAAATTGTGAATCGAGTTTCTATATGAAACATATTTTAAATTTCTAATTGAAATTTAATGATGACATCTCATAGTAGTTGTAGTGTATGATACTAGTTAGATGATGGAATTTTACAGTGAGGGAATAGGGAGGATTTTAAATCTATAAAGGAAAGGGAGGATTTAATGGTGATGACACACAAATGATATAAGTTGTGTGATTCTTATGCAAAAAATCCTGGGTGAATGATTGATTTCTATAGGTACTGTTAACTTAGAGAAGGGGATGCATGATCCTAGAGGGTGAGTGTCTGCAAAGAAGGGAAATATTTAATTAATGTGTTTTGATCAATTCATGAGATATTTAGAGTCCTAACAAGAATGTTCCCTTGTATAATTGTGCTAGATCCCTAGAAGGGAATTCGGGAAGAAAACAAGGGATTGTTAACTCAGAGAAGGGGAGTCACCCCACAACTTAGGTTGTGTTGGTTGATGGGGGATGAGTGCTATGGATTGGGATATCTATAGAGGGTGTGTCAACAGGAGTAGTGATTTTATTATTTACCATGGAATCCTTGTGAAAAAAAGGAAATATGCATGCATATAAGTATTGGATCGATATTTCATACTTATTTGATGAAATGAATAAATGTGTTTAGCCTTTTGGTATTGGAAAAATGTTATGGAAATTATTCCTATTGTATAATAATGAATATAACATGCATAATTATTCAAGTAATGTTTGATATAAGTACATGTGGATGTGCCAAGATTGGGAAAGTAACTAAGGAAATGGTTAATCAATATTGGTGCATTGTGGATGAGATGACTAACGATTATATTAGAATTCAAGGACAAAGAAAATTGTGGAATTCTAATGCATGCCAATTAGACTCGGTTAGGAGTTTGACTAAGCCTTGTCCTTTTACAAGTTTTGTTGATTTAATGTCTAAATCATATTTGTGGATTTTGGAAATCCATTTTCCTCTTGTTCCTTGATTTTCTGGTTTGATAAGAATATGTTTGATTATACTTCAAAGAACACAAGAAATATTTTTTTAATGGGGAATATAACCTCATAAAAATTTTATTTATTTTACCAATGCATAATCTTGCTTCTCCATGGTACTATATATCAATTATGCATCTCGTAATGCTTTGCTGAAAAAATGAAATAGGTTGTTCTTGTCCATATTCATTCTTTGTAAATGAATTGTTGCAATTGTAACCTCTAAAGCAAAAGAGGAAATGTAATACTCTTTCATATAATATGGGATTATCAAAACTGGTGCTTGACCCAAATAATCTTTAATTTTTTTAAAAATATGTTCGAGATTCTATTGTCCATTTTATTTCTTCATTCATTTTTATCATATCAGCAATAGGTTTCAACATTTCAACAAAATTTGAAATACATCTTATGAGAAAATTATTTTTTCGAATAAAATATTGGATCTCCTTTTTACTTCTAGGAAATTCAATTTGATTAATAGAAAATAATTAATATATATCTATTACAACACCATATTTGGATACAATATGACCCAACAGTTTACCCTCAAGCATAGAAAATAGATACTTCTTAGGATTCAGAGATAGACCAAACTTTCAACATTTTGTAAAAGTTTGTTCAATATGTCTCAAGTTCTCAATGTCATATTTTGAGAAAACTATCATGTCATCTAGGTAGATTACAATAAATGGATATTTCTCCCCAAGAAAAGAAATGTCCATGGCTCTTTGAAAGGTGGCTCCCACATTTATGAGACCAAATGGCATTTTGTCATACATGAATGTACTCCATAGAGTGGTAAAGGTAGATTTTTATCTGTAATCTAAATGCATCATTGTCTCATTCTTAGCTGGAAATTCATCCATCATTGAGATTCATGTGAATCCTATTACTCTCTATAATTATGATCCATCTTAGGTAGATGATAATCGTCTTTTAAGGAGAATTTATTGAGATGATTGAAATCTACACATAACCGAATCTCAGCATAATTTTTTCTTTCTGTTAAATATTATCTACCCAATCATAACAACTTAAGGGAAGTATAATTTTATCATCAAGTGATTTTTTTACCTCTTCAACAATGACAGGAAGCAACATAGAATTAACTTGTCTCATTTTTTTGTTAACAGGTTTAGCATCTGGTTTAAGTGGAATCCTATGTTGAATTATTACAGTATCATAAGTATTTAGATATTCATACTTCCAAGAGAATACATCAAGATACTCTTTAAAAACACATGCATACCTATACCTTTGTTCTTCTGGTAAGAAGTTGTAAAGTTTTATACTTTTGGGATCATCCTTAGTGCCAAGATTTATTTCCACCACAACTTATGTTGTAAGGTGTACGACAGGTTTGATAGAAGCATCATTTTGTTCAAATAATTGTTCAAGAGGAACAAATACCTTTGAAATAAATTTTATTTTGAGCTAGAGAATCTTTGACCATATATCTTCAGGAACATTTCAAGAACTCATGTTTGATCTGTGACAGACGATGTAGTGTCTTCCTCTTTATCGTATTTATCAATATTTATACTTGAAAATTCTTCAACCTATTCTAATAACAACTTAATTTGAGCATCTTCTTCAAATAATTTCTAATGTTTTACATTATCTAGGATAGAAGGGCGATGCCTCATTCCAATATAATATTTTAATTGAGGCTGATCTGGAGGTCCAAATGCACATGGTACCATAACCAGTGAATAATCTTGATGATTCATACCTATAGATCTGAATGTTATATTGAAATCAAAGAAATTTATATCCAAAACAAAATTACCATATGCTATTAGTATTGAATGTTTGATCTAAAAGATTCCCATGATCTGATTTATGATTAATTCAGAATATCAAAATACATATAACTTTCTGATCTTTAGTTTGTTGGAATATTTGTAATCCAAGGATAAGTTCCTCATATTCAACAAGATTATTAGTAGCCTCAAATTCCAATTTATATGATAAATCTATTTTATCTCTAGAAGGAGGACCAATGTAGTGCCATCCCTGGAGTCATCTCTAATAGAATATTGGTGAAAGTACATCTTCCAGAGTTGTTGAGCTTGCTTTTCTAAAAGCTTTACTAATAAATGCTTATGATAATCCTCACTAAAGGCTTAATTGAAGGATAAAATGTAGAATCCTATGTCATCCTCAATAGTATATAGTGGATAATGTTTTGGGCTATTCTTATCACTAGTGACATAAGTAAACTTGGATTCATGATAAAGCCTCCCATTTTATCCTGCAAACACATGTATAGTAGCATACTTCATGTCCATCTAGAGGGATCCACCCATCTTTAGACTGATTTCTAGATAAGAGAATCCCATACTTAGGTGGTACATCAGTGACCACAACATCAATTACTATGTTTTTAGCAGGAATCTGAGCCAAAGTAACTACCAAATCTTTAATCATTCCTAAGAATTTAAATTTTCTTGAATAAAAATTGTAAATATCATGATAAGGTAAGGTTATTTATAACCCAAGTTGTTTCATAATTATATTTGGCATTATATTATGAGAGCCGCCAAGGTCAAGCATACAATTATGTAACAATTTATCATGCACACTAAGGGTAACATACATAGGAGTAAGAAGGTCTTTTTTATCATTAGAGTGAAAAACACAATTACAAAATGCAAGATATTCCTCAGTTAGGTTTATAGTATCCTACTGATCATATACATGGGAAGGATGTAATAGTTAATTAATTTTCTTTTGATGGGAAGATTTTTTAACAAGCTTAGATAAAGGTATTGGAACCTTCAGTTTATTCAACACTTGTTCTAATACGAAAGAATTTTTGTCAATCTCTTTAGGCCATTTTATCAATAGCCTGAGTGGAGTGAGATTTTTATTTTTCAGAAGATTTATTCTAAAGAGGAGTATTGGGTTTTGGAGCAGGTTAAGCTTAAGGAATTTGGTTTGTATGAATTTTACTAGAATATTTCACTAGATGATTTTTGAAGGGAATACATGTCACAGGAGGCCTTGGTCTAAGATAATACTTCCTTTGTAACTCTTCTTGAAAATGTGTTACGAATAGAAATTCCTATGGCTTGGGGTACCACAACAGACAGCTTGACACAAGAAATCAATCCTTTCCAATATGCAATAGAAATTAAATATCTAACACTAAAGGATCAGACCTCGTACCTTATTATGGATGGTTGAAGTAGATCCCCATTGAGCTTTCCAACTTCAGCTTGAATTGATACATTA
>LPNX010711519.1:478056-551125 GCA_001517045.1 Pseudotsuga menziesii | reverse complement strand
TTGGTGTTAGATCTATTCTAGCATATATAATCAACAATGTATAAGCATTTGAAAACATCCATGGATAAAATATTCATTCAAACATATATTATTGGACAGGAAAATATATTTCTATTAATATAAAATCAGATATTACAATGGATACAACCTCTATCGGCACATTTGCGAATTGGAGAAATTGGATCCCCCACTTGGGCCTCCACCACCTCAATCCTCCACCTCTCGATAGTAAGCTCACAAGAAAAAGGAAAGCTTGGGAAGAACACAAAAGTGCTCCAAGGGACAAAGGGATGCAGACTCAGGCATAAGTTCCGTCAACAATGGACTATAGTTTCTTTGCTCTCAATTCTCTCATATGCCTTCAATGTACCATAGACTTCCTTATATATCTTTTCAAAGGGGTAATGAAAGGTCGAATCTGAGTGATCTCAAGGCATAGGGAAGGCTAGGAGTCAAGTGAGTTGGATCCATGTCAAGGAAAACTCCAAAAGGATTTGGATTATGCACACATCCTAATGTATGTGGTTTTAGGGGTCAAACCCGTGTATATATGCGATTAAGGGTTTAAAAGTCACATGTATCATTTTTCACATGTTTTTAGGGATGGTCAAGGAAACATCAAAGGAAAAAAAATGGTCCAATGGGTCTAAGGAGTCTACAGAGGGATAGGGAAAGGCCATACAAAGTGTGATTCACCTGGAATGGTAAAATAAGCTATAACGGATGCCCCCTAATGTGTGAGGTTAGGGGGGTCATACGATGGCTGAAATACATTATAAGTCCATCCCATAAGTGGAGTAATGAAGAATCCCAAATGGAAGACCAGCCACCCAATCAACATAGTACAATGATACAACTGTGCACAAACTGCAAATACATATAGTAGTCCTGGATACATAAGAGTACAATGGCCATGAATAGGCATGATAGAAGATATCACATAAGTGGTCATCACCACGTACACTATACATAGATCAAAATATCCACGATGAAGATATACAAAGGACCATGTTCTCCATAATGACTGAAGATATAATAGATCAAGATCTCCATAAGAGCTGGAAATGTCTGACATATACTGGAATCAAGTCACTAGAGCTGAAATCTCATGAACACTGGCACAATCAAGGAGGTAGAATATAAGAGATGCCACCAATCTGGGAGGTCTTCTACACAAACCACTATGAGTACATGTCCTACTATGTGAATAGAGGTGTCGAGGTCAAATATAGTATTCCATTGTTTGATTACTAGTCATTGATGTATACCGTTAACAAACGTGAGATCACCCATCGATAATGAAAATGGGAATCAAGGTACTAGAGTGCAAAATAACAAGGGTGAATAAATGTGTTGGGGTCAAACACTTGAGAGGATCCATCGATCAGGGGACATTGATGTGTTCCCAAAGACTGTTGATGGCGAGAGAACCTGCCACTAATGACTGCAAGTCTCAAGGCACTCAAAATGACTCTAGATTCTGATCCCAGAATAAATGATTTGAAGTCGATGGGATGAAATCTGCTGGAAGGAGGGAATTAAGGCATCCCCCATCATCCAACATGAGGTACTCAGCAAAGTTGTATAATGTGGAAGGACTCGATGATAAGGTGCATGAATCAGTATCTGTACTGGGAATGGCTGACATGCAAAGTCAAGATAACTGAGGAATGACCGACTCAGGATTCAAATTCCTTCAAACAAGATCATAATGGTAAATGGTGACTAAATAAAGGTAGCATAGACTCGATATACAAACTGGGACATCTCTGCGACATAGGAGGCATCGATACAGGCTCCACGGGGACTGGAAGCTTAACTAGTTGATGGAAATAAACTCAGATAAATGAGTACAGTGCCTAAAGTCAAACTATAAACCCAACCAATGGATGTGATATACAGTTCTCTGTTCGAAGGAGACACAACTCGACAGCTACCAAAGATAACATCTTTCCTTGTCTGACTTTTTGGTTTTTTTATTTTTTTGGACTTTTTCAAATATTTAAAAATCTTGAAAAAGAATAAAATTTATTTATAGTTACAGACTAGGAGGACACAAGTGTCATAAGGGAAAACAAACTAGTTCCAAGCAGTGGAACACACCTATGCTCAATGCAAGGATACATGTGTAGGATATTGACACTCGGGGGAAAATCTCCTCCTGGTAAAAAGGGAATCAAGTTGCAAAGGATATATAAAATGGCTCTACATTACTAGAGATGAGGCAAGCTCAGGCTATATGGTTGAAGCATAATGTCAGGGAAGGTGGCATAAAGCTCAATAAGGTAGGCAAAGCTCATGATAATGTAATCACAACTTGACATAAGGGAGTCCTGATGGAAATAGGCCAGCAAAAGATCAAGAGGAGTATGAGGCTCTTGCAAAATATCATGGCAGTACTATAGAATGGACTCCCACAGCCTAAAGGAAAAAACGTCAGCATGGGCACCAAATGAAAATAAGGCGCTAACTAGGGTACCCATGTAAGGTCAAGCTCTACCACTCATATCACGCCACTTGTAAAATAGCAAGAAGGTTCTGTGACATAATATAGTGGGTTCATACCTAAGGTTATGATGAAATGGTCATAAGGTCATGCAAAATGAAAACGGTGATGAAACCTAACCTATATGCTAGTTTAGACATGATACCTAAGATAGGCCCAAACAGGTCAATCCAACGGCTGAAACGACACTAAAAAAGGCCTCCAACATCATGAGTTAGGTCAAAAACGGTCCAAAATGATTAGAAATTGTTGAAACTATAGGAAAGGGGGTAAAATTTTTCAAAAATTTGAAAAATTTCTATAAATAGTAAACAATTCAAAATATTATAAAACATTTCAAATTTTTACCCAATTGAGCTCATATTTTCAATAGCGAATTCCAGGAGATCCAGTCGACGGAATCCACTACCGTTTATTCCAGGTACTTACCCATGCTCTTCTCTTTCATTTTGATGTAATTTTTATCAAATTCCATGGTCATTTGAGGTTTCTAGGTCAAACTAAAAAGGGCGCTGTGGCCCATATGGAAATCGAGGGTTTTTTCGTGTATAAGGATGGATATATGTGGAAAATGCCCCCACAGTCGCGTACATATGCGGCTATTTGGAAAACAGCCACGTATGAGGCCGCGCATAAGGTTTTTTAAGTAATCTAATGGGAAAACTTGCATTTTTTTTGTGCAGGATGGTCCTAGAATGGAGAGAGCGTGAACATGGTGAGCTAGAGGAGGCAGTAAGGGCTGATCTAATGGCTCAACAAGCTCTACGTGCATGTGGAATCTATAATTTTTGGTGTCTTGGTGGCTTGAGGGCCAAACCAAGACTATTGCAGATGCTGGTGGATTACTGGGATCTAGAATCTGAGTCCTTCTAGAAAGATGGGATGTCCCTCACTATAAAGGTGGAGGACATATACTTCATTACTAGGATTTTCCAACGGGGGGAAGTAGTGAACCTTTGTTCTCGTGGTGGGTCAGGAGGTGGCTTGACTATCGATGAGTGCATTGCGGTCTGCTTCTATCTAGACACAAAGAAGGTGGGGAGTCATTTCTCTACCAACACTATACAGGTGCTAGGCCTAAAGGCCATACTATTGACATTGGGCAGGATAGAAAGCTTTGCATCACTCCACCAGGCCTCGCGGCCTCTGATGTTCTATGCAGTGGAGTGCATGAGACCCATGATTTATGACTAGAGAAATACACTACTGAGCAACATGAAACATCAACTCAGTGAGTCTAAGGCAGGTAGAGTGCAGAAATTTGGGTTCAACAATATATTGAGCACGTTTTTCTTTGGGCATGTTCCCGGATTAAGCCCCAAAGTTGATTTTTCTCTTTGTGGGGTTCGAGATCCGGCCCAACAGTATTGGGCAGATGCGATGCACAGACTAGGGGGAGGTAGGGTGGCCAACCCCTATCCAACTAATTTCTTTTCATGGTGGTGATGATAGATAGTTTCCATCGATGACTACCCCTATGCAAGGATAGATTTCTATGGGGACCCAGACATGCCGCTACCACCAAGATCGACATATGGAGATATAGGTAACGAATTTCGACCCTCTCTTTTAATTTTTGAGTTATTTAATTTTTTTTGTGTTTTCTGATTATATGGAATCAAAAGACATATTTTTGCATGATAATACATAGTGACATGTACCATTTGTATGCAGATGTGGGACCACGGCGGCTGGAAGGCTTCCCTTGTCACAAACGGAGGGGAAGAGGAGATGATATCACGGGTGTGGATGCGGAGCGGACGCTCCAGAGCATTCATACCAATTTTGTGAGGATGACACACAGGGTTCCCATGGCGCAAGTCGAGGAATTTCCTGAGGCTATGCAGCGCCAGGTGGTGGGTGTACCACAAGCATGGGTGCAATTATTCCGATGGCTAGCTAGAGCCATAGTGACCTTCCGTGATCACAAATTTCCTCCTCGTCCACATGATTAGATACCCGGGAGTTATAAATTTTGTAATACCATGTATTATATGTTGGTGGCTCAAGAGCCCCATTTTTTGTATCATGACACTATGTATTACCACATTTTGGATGTTATATAAAAAGTTTTATGGTGATAGGTTTATTTATTTACATGTGTAAAAATTGTGTTTGTGATGAATTTATTGTGTATGAAACAAATGCCTATCTAACACATAGTTAGCATATGAGTCAGCAACTTGATTATTAATTCTTGGAATGTGTATGTATCTTATATTGTCGAATTTCCATTCTAATAATCTCACACGTAAGAATATTCTTAATAACATCGGATCTCTAACATGGTACAAACCATTAAGCTATGACACTACTAATTCCGAATCAAGATGTACCTCAAGAGAGAGAATGCCATGTGAAATGGCATCCCATAGAAGCTCAATAACGACACTATATTCAGCTACATTGTTGGAAGATGGACGCAAACATACGCCTCCTGAAGACAATAGCTGACCCATAGGAGTATAAATCACCAAAGCAGTAGAGGCTGAGTGTTGAGTGTGACGGATCACACCATCTGTGAATCCTATGTAGGTGGAAGATTCCATTGACATCTGCCAAAAGAAATGGAAACTAATCACAAACCTAATCACTATAAAAGAAATACCTAACTATGCAAAACTGTACAATAATATACAATAATAATCCTTGGCTAAGAATCATGCATAGTAATTCTTGAGATAGAGCCCATTTCTAGGCTTCGCCAAGGCCGTTCCCTCATAATCCACTAACTCATAAGCACCCTTCTCTAACACACGTTTGACCACGTAAGGACCATGCTACATGGGATTAAAATTTCCTGCCCCCAAGGGTTCTTTCAGTTGATCCAACAAAAGGACCAATTCCCCCTCACTAAACCTCCTTGGATGGACAGACTTATCGTACTGGACCTTTACGCGACATTTATTTACTTCTAGAGCGACCAAGGCATCTTGACACTGCTCATCAAATTGCTCAAGGTGGACCAAATGCTCCTCCAATGGTGAAGTGTTTGGTAAGAGTTCTATGGATAGATTCAAAGAAGGAATCTCGCATTCAACTGAAAATATTGAATCCACTCCATGTACAAGTTGATATGGAGAAAAACCCGTGGCAGTATTAACAGCAGTTCTATATGCCCACAAAGCAGGATATAACATGATGTGCCAATTATTCTTGCTCTGTGCAATGGTTCATTGAAGAATGGATTTGAGTGATTTATTCACTGCCTCTACCTATCCATTTGAATGAGGCTAGTAAGAGGAGGAATTCTCTTGCTTGTACCCTAACTTTGATGCCAACTCTTCCATCATACAATTCTGAAAGTGCGAGCCATGGTCAGTGACAAGCTCTTTTAGAATTTTGAACCAAGTAATAATCTGGTTGAACACAAAGTGGGTGGCTATTTCACCATCGAATTTAACTTTAGGCATAGCCTCAGCCCATTTTGTGAAGTAATCAACAACCACTATGATATGATGATGTCCACCAGCCGAAGCTAGGTTGCAATCAATAAAATCAATCCCCCACTTAGTGAAGGGACCGGCGGTGACAATGGGATGTAATGGGGTAGGTTTCGAGTGCATATTACATGAGAACACCTAGCAAGGGTGGCACCTCTTGACCACATCTACACAATCCTTAAAGATCGACGGCCATAAATAACCCACTCTTAAGATCTTTTGGGTTGTAGAAAGCCCAGATAAATGACCACCACATGCCCCTTTGTGGAAATCATTCAGCACTACCTCAGCCTCTTCATGAGTTAAGCAATGTCATAAAATGGAATCTACACCACGACGTCACAAAGTGTTATCCACTATGAGGTAATTCGAAGACAAGTGATGTAATCATCATCGTTCATCCCATGAGAGGTGAGTAGGGACCTTCAATGTTTGTAAATATATAATGATATCCCCATACCATGGGTCTAAAGTTGAGATTAAGAATATGTGTTCATCGATAAATGTATCTTCACAAACAAACTGCTTGGCCTCGGTTGGGAAATCTGATATAAGCTCTGCAAAAATAAAAGACTTCTTTAATTTTGCCGAAACAAATTCGAGATTGAATTCTTGTAGGATGACAATCCATTTATTATATTTTCCCCCAATCATCCTTCGAGTGAGGATGAATTGAAACAGATTGAAATGGGCTACAACCAAGGTCTAGCAAAGGAGAATATATTGTATCAACCATTGAACCGCATGTACGGTAGCTAAAGCAAGCTTCTTGACATGATAATAACGAATCTCTGCGTCAATAAGGTTTCAGCTCAGATAATATATGACATGCTCTTGGATCTCCTCATCCTATTGAACCAAAACCATACCAATCATCTCCATAGACATAGCCACATAAAGTAGAAAATCACGGCTATAGTCTGGGGGACTAATCACCGGGGCCCATGCTAGGGCTTGCTTGTGTGCATCAAAGGACTCCTGGGCTCACTCATCCCAACAAAAGGTGGTGTCCTTCCTTAATAGACACATGAAGCCTCTAGTCAAATTGGAAAAATTTACCACAAATCTTCGTAAGAAGTTTTCCATGCCTTGTAAACATTGAAGATGACGAATATTCTTCAGGGGATACAACTAAAGTATTGCCTCAACCTTCAAAGGGTTGAATCTTATACCCTCTTTAGAAATGATGAATCCTAACAAGCAACCTGACTTCACACAAAAGATGCACTTATGAGGATTTAACCTAACCAAATAATGGTGGCATATTTCGAACACCAATCTCAAGTGATAGGAATGACGCATTCTCATGCGAGAATGAGCAGCAAGGTCATCCAAAAATACTTCGATAATTGAATTGAGATCGTGGAAGATCAAGGTCATTTACCGCTGAAAAATTAGCTCCGTCTTTCTTAAGGCCAAAAGGAATTTTTCGATATGAAAATGTTCCCCAAGGACAAATAAATGCAGTCTTATGTTGGTCCTCGGGTTTAATTTGTATCTAATTATATCCGAAAAAGCCATCCATAAAGGAAAAAACCTCGCTACCCGCACACTCATCCAAAATTTGATCAATAAATGGTGTGGGGAAATTGTCCTTAGGACAGGCACGATTCAAATCATGGAAATCAGTACATATGTGGATCGCTCTCTGCTTCTTATCCACCAGAACGGGGTTTGAAACCCACTTTGTCAAGGGAACGGGATAGATAAAATCATCTTTCAACAGTTTCTCTATCTTTTCCTTAATCGTGGGTGCTTTCCTAGGATTCACCGCATGTAAGTGTTGTCGAACAGGCTTAGCATTAGGATAAGTCTTAATCTCGTGTTCGACAATATGAGGGTCGATACCTGGAATTTTGTTGTAAGACCAAGCAAAGATATCACAGAATTCTTTAAATAGCTTGGTGTATTCTTGAATCTTAGCATGGGAACATTCTTCCCCAATATAGACATTCTCTATCCTGCCAAGATCATGACATATATTGATAGGAATCATTGAATATATGTTCGCCATGTTTCCATCAGCCATCGGACTAGAAGAGCTTAATGGAACCATAGGACTACCAGATATCTCACTAAGAACTGCCCTAAAGTCCTCATGCTCCAAGCAGTCAAGCTGGGGAAGAAAGTAAGATCTATGATGGAGTTCCTCCCATGGTGGCTCAACTCCCGACATGGCCTCAATAATTGCTTAATCTGAAGGGAAAATCATCTCAAGGCAGTCGTGCGCGTGAGAAGACTGTACTACCCATGCTGGAAACACATAAGGGTTCTCCTCCTCTGTTCATGAAGAGGAAGGACTGGGCTCTGCAACAGACTTAATATTATCTTGATAAGCTATCATAGTTGTAGGAAACGGCACGCCTGTCACGATGGGCTCACTCGAAGTACTTGGTGTAGGAAGAATCCAAGGATCTTCCATATGACTCATGCGAAAAGACACCAATCTCATAGATGTCGAAGCCTTACCGAAACTAGACCCTATCATAAGGATTGGTGTAGGACAACTAAATATTCCCATGAGGGATGGATACATGCCTACACCCACACTCCCAGTTGCCAGCTGAAAGTGTTCAACGATCGGGATCGAAGCTCTTTGAAGATGCGGTAACAGACAGATTATTGAATGTCGTTTGATCAATCGTGACTATCTTCCCATTAAATGTAAATCGTACAACGCGGAATAGGGAAGAAGTAATGGCTTGCATACTATACATCCAATTCCTACCTAGCAAGATATTGTAGTAAAGGGGCACATCAACCACCTCGACCTTTATCACAACGGTCTTCCCTCCCAAACGAACCTTAAGGGAAGGAAGGATTCCGTGCAGCCTAAATGATCTACCATCGAATGCAGTTAACATGGTCATTGATTTAGATAGCTCAAGGGAACCTAAACCCTTCCAACACGATAAAGACATCACAAAAGTAGAAGCGCCTTCGTCAATCACAGTGTGCTTGATGGTCATATTAAGACATTCTACATGAATCAAAAGAGAGACATAGTAAGGCAAGAGAGGCTGAATTCCTGTGGTTTCAAATTTAATCATGGAGGAAGAATCATCATCATTCACACCAAAGGTAGAAAGCAAAGCCTTCCTTTGTGAAGGACAACTCTAAAGCACTTCCAATGCAAACATCTCACAAGGAGTGTGGCAAAAATCCTCGACAACTGAATAGTTCTGGGCAGCTTGGGCATTAGGATTATGCCCCAAACACTTAAGGACTCCCTTAGGAATGTGAGGTGAAGTTTTAGGTTTATCCACAGGTTTCTCAATACACAAAGGAGACCCTGGTGGATCAGGTTCCTTTCATGGGCTGGGTTGTGACGAACCATAGTCATTCGCACGGGTCACAACTTTCATAGTACGTACCATGTTAATGCAACCATGACCACTACCCTTCGGTGGATCTTGATCACCACTATACTGATCATGGGTCATCGAGTTCATATTTTGATTGTGAGGTAAAGGGTTAGTTAGCATAGCTGGGTCCTATGCCAAGAATCTCGAGGCTTCATCGATACGAGGGCACAAGTAAGTGAGGTTATCATCCTTACATAACTTGCAAGGGAACTTAACCTTACATTTATCTTGCTTGTCCCCCCCAGCATTACGGGCATTCTTGTCATTATTATTATAATTCTCATTATTATTCCCACCCTTACGATTATTCTTACCCTTCTTTCTATTCTATCCAGGCTGCTGGTTACCCTTCTGGTTCGACGATTACACTGAAAGTACACTCACCGTTTGGGCGGATTGAGATGAAATCGTAGCTTGTCCTGAAGTAGATTGGTTGATTGATAATTGAATAACTTGTTTTACAATCGAATCCACAGGTTTACCACTTCCACAACCAACTATGACATCGGCATGTGGTCCAGGTTTAACTTTGGGGTCAAAACTAGAACGTGGAGCATTGGGAATAATCTCATATAACAAACCAGACTGAGCATAAATCAAGTCCAGTTCCTGTGCCCTGAAAATTTCTTGTTCCTCATTTTGCACTCCGGATGTAGAAACATCCTTTTCTATATATGGCAATAATGACTTAAGGAACAATTCGAGGAGGAATTCCCGTGTTATAAAGGCTTTAATTAACCTCTTCCATCTACGCCACTCTTGGATATGATCCAAGATATGTGTGGATTTATCCTACTAAAATGTCAACAAGAGTTCAGTACCAACATCATAACGCACTGGTAGCTAGAAGTGGTTAACAAATGTCATCTCTAGGTCATCAAACAAAGTGAATGCCCCCCTAGGTAGCTATATATACCAGTTCACGGCAGGCCCTGTAACGGTGTGTTGAAACAGCCTTAAACAGATGGATTCCTAGTGTAAGGAATTCGAAGAGCACCATATATGAAAGGTAGTAACATGTTCACTTGGATCCTCTCTCAGTTTTCCATCAAACTTAGGTATGTCCGAGGGAATCTTAGTAGGGACAGCTAGCCAAGCTGAGTCATGAGCTACAGGATCATTCGTCAATCTCGACAAGTCAAAAAGATTCAGGGTCGTGAGGAAAGGGAGCCTAGGATGATGAGGTCGATGGACCACTCCCTAATAGTTCTAATTCATATAGGTTTGATTACCATCATGGCCTTGGCCATAGTTCCCTCCTCCCATTTGACCCGTATAGGGTTGCATGGAAGCACCATAGTGTGGTGGACCTTAACTATTAGGAGCTACAAAGCCGTAATTTGGAGAGTAAGCAGGTTGTTGATACCTGCCCCCATAAGGTGAAGAACCCTATCCATATTGTGTCCCATAATAGGGTCCATAAGTCATTGCATGAGATGTCCAATGAGACACTTCGTAAGTAGGAACATGCGCTCTAGAAGTAGGAATATACATTCCAGAAGTAGGAATGTGACCTCTATAAGTATGAACATGACCTCCCAAAACAACGAGCGGTGCATGAAACTGAGACACAACAGGTCTAGTAACTATAGTACGGACATAACTCGTAGCAATGTTTCATCCCAAAGGACCATGTGAATAAGGTGGAGGGTGAAAATTTGAAGAACTAGGGACAGAGGATGAAGGGATCTGTGTGATTAAGTACGTACTATTCCCTATAGTCACTCATCTCGGATCTGGTATCCGAATAGGATCACTAACCCTAGACCTAGGAGGAATGTGTGATGTAACTTCCACCATTGGGATGGAAGGTGCAATGTGACTAGTGCTCCCAAACCTCTCCACATGGTAAGGAATGAGAGTGCCCCCAGGCATAGTGTTAGGCTCGAACTTGGATTCGACATGAAATGCCAAATCATGTGTAGGAAAACCAAACATACCATAACTACCATAACTAGTGCTCATGGGTTCAAAATGAGTCTCGTCATCCTCTAGCATTCCATACTAGTGATGCGTCAATGGGGAATCAAGCCTAGAGTGAGTAGGTCTATCATGAAAGGTTCCTATCTCAGAAATCACAGGACCTAACTCAGTCAAGTCAGGTGAAGGATCATAGGTAGGAGTAAACTCCCCATCTTCCACATGAATGGGATAAGGTGGTTCAGGAATACCTTCTATATGGTCTCCCATGGTGTGTGAATCAATGTGCTAAGTAGTCCGTCTAGACTGTCTATTTCTCATTCCCAAAGGAGGAGGAGATGTAGAAGGCGGAAGTCCTGCTAAACAACGAGAATGGCAAGGAGCCACACCCGAATCCATAATGACTCAAAAAATATAAAAGACTCTCTATCTATGCAAACCTTAGGCAAGCTATCATGCAGAGAGCAATCACCAATAAAATCTAAATCCAAATGCAAGCAATCAAGGGTAGGATAAGTGAGCTCCCGAATGAAGCAGGTATGTCTCGCCTAGGAGAGGTTTGAGACTCCCATACATAACAAGTGGAGGTACGTAACCAATTATTGTGGCCCTCAACTTCAACTCGTAAAGCGACTATCCTGTCCGACCCCAACCTGGACAAGACACTCGCAGAATAACCCCTGCAAAGTACCCCCTCGATATCCTAGGTAAGGCCACTATGGTCACCTCAATATAATCAATGGTCAGGCAGACATTCGTAGGTGGGATTGACTATATGGGCAGGGTAGCAAAGCCTGAAACTCTTGAAAGAGCCCCCAGATATGAATACAATCTTGGAAATATCTCTGGTGCTACTCAGTTATGACTAGGGGTCATCCCAATCAATAACTGCTCACACTGCTTCGTGCTTAACTCCCTTTTGAGAGGAGGATCTTGAGAAACACTGGTTATACCAAGGATTTCACACACTCACTTAAACAGACACATACATGTTGTTGTTTAGTGGACTTGGAGAATTTACTCACAATGAACTATTCCAAGACCCTAAAACCTAATCTTGTTGGTGCACCCTGTAAAATAAAAGAGTGTAGTTCATTTTAATTAAGCGTTGATTTTAATTGGCTTTATTACTGAAAAGAGGGATATGGTCGTGCAACTAATGGTGTTATGACACAACATGAAGTAAAATACACACCTAAAAATCAATGCAAATGCATTGTGTCCATTAAAATAGGGTATGCTACTATGTGAAATGCACAATTTTTCTTCAAATGATGAATGCAAGCTTTCCTATATTAAATCCTAACTAATACTCCAGAGCAAATCTAGTGCAAGTACTATGCAAAATGCAAAATGCAATGCATGATCATAAGCAAATATTTTTGGATTTTTTGAAATAAAATGAGATACAAGAAGCAAAAGAATGATTCTACAACCCCCAGACTCTGCAAGCACACTCAAGCAGAACTCAAGAAAAGAACTAAGGTAAAAGAAATCTAATGCACTAATCCCAAACAAAAAATCGAAAATGCAATGACAAGAACCTTCTTAAAAAAAAATTACCCTAAAAAAAACGTCTCTGGTAAAAAACAGAGGTGTATACAGACTCAGGGAGTATCAAAAGAAACTCAACAATCATCAAAACTCACCCAACAACCATTTAACTTCCACTAAAAGGAAAAACTAAGGGTATACATGATTGTTCGTAGGTAAACCCACATGTATACACAGAAATCACAGAGAAACCCACGTGTATACGCGAATGTGAGTTCAAAACTCACGTACAGGAAGAAAGGTACATAAAAATCAAGGCAAAAATATAAGCTAAGACAAACTTCACACCAATCATACACTACCAGGAAAACATGCCCCCAGACACAACACAGAAAAAAGAGAGAAAGAGCAACTCAAAGTCATTGAATGTCAATAGAAAACCCCCAAAGGAAAACTACTAGGAACTCCCCAGCAGAGTCTCCAATTCTATTACAGAGAGAAATTCCTATGGCTTGGGGTACCACAACAGATAGCTTGACTCCAGAAATCAATCCTTTCCAATATGCAATAGAAATTAAATACCTAACACTAAAGGATTATACCTCATACCTTATTCCAGACGGTTGAAGTAGATCCCTGTTGAGCTTTCCAACTTCAGCTTGAATTGATAGATTACTTCCTCAACAATAACTAAACAATACAAGCATACTATATATATTGGTGTTAGATCTATTCTAGCATATATAATCAACAATGTATAAACATTTGAAAACATCCTGGATAAAATATTCATTCAAACATACATTATTGGACAGGAAAAGATATTTCTATTAATATAAAATCAGAGATTACAATGGATACAACCTCTTTCGGCACGTCTGCGAATCGGAGAAACTGGATCCCCCACTTGGGCCTCCACCACCTCAATCCTCCATCTCTCGATAGCAAGCTCATAAGCAAAAGGAAAGCTTGGGAAGAACACAAAAGTGCTCCAAGGGACAAAGGGATGCAGACTCAAGCATAAGTTCCAGCAACAATGGACTATAGTTTCTTTTCTCTCAATTCTCTCATATGCCTTCAATGTACCATAGAGTTCCTTATATAGCTTTTCAAAAGGGGTAATGAAAGGTCAAATCCGAGCGATCTCAAGGTATAGGGAAGGCCAGGAGTCAAGTGAGTTGGATCCATGTCAAGGAAAATTCCAAAAGGATTTGGATTATGTACACATCTCGATGTACGCGGTTTTAGGGGTCAAACCCATGTATATACGTGATTAAGGGTTTAAAAGTCACGTGTATCATTTTTCACATGTTTTTAGGGATGATCAAGGAAACATCAAAGGACAAAAAATGGTCCAAGGGGTCTATGGATTCTGCAGAGGGACAGGGGAAGGCCATACAAAGTGTGATTCACCTAGAGTGGTAAAATCAGCTATAAAAAAATGATTGAAAAAAAGACAATATTGAGCAGAAGGCTACATGAATTCATGTTACACATAAAATTTCTAGCTATGATCAATCCCCTAAAGTGACATAGATAAGACATATTTTGGATATATTTTTGTGCAATTCTAGGATGTTTGATGTACCTTGTCTCCTAACATAGGACATTATACCTTCTCGGTGCCTCTTTCATACTGGCATAGTGTACGAGTGACACGTGTTTCCTCCTTAGTACCATTATTATACACATAGGATACATATCACCATATTTTATGCTATGTCATATGGTCGAGAAATTAGGCTGTATTGATCATTTACTACAGTTGAGGCACTCCACCTTGATCATTATAACATTTGAGGTTCTCTACTTTGATCATTCTGACTATCTATATTCCCTGATTGATGATATTTTTTGTTAGTGCACTCCCCATCCCTTAAATCAGGGAACTTGTTTGACCATGGGTACTAGTGCATGTATTTGGTATTTTTGTCCTTCCATTGGAATTTATTTCTTCCTAGAGCCTCTTCCACTCACACATATGTTTACCCATGCCTATCCTACCTTCATTTATTATCCACCATGCTCCAACCATGTTTACACTAGAATTCGTGATTGTTTGGGATGGGTTGGGAGCTGATTGGTCCACTTAGGGGAGTTTTCACGTCAAATCCTAGCCTGAAACATTTATACATCCAAATGGCCTCCATAGGATGACAATTTCATACCAATGTATTATAAGTATTTACTTCACATATGTACAAGTTGTACACTAATAGAAACATTAGTTATTGGCACCATCTATGTGTGTTATTTTTCTCTCTTTAATTGTTTTCTTACATGTTTTGTGAATAAATTAAATTGTGAATATTTCCTGAGCTTCTAGATATCACTATGAATAAATTATCACATGGTATCAGAGCTTTGTTGATATCCAAATCAAAACCAAAGTGTTTGAATTTCTATTTAGGGAATTTTCCAAACAAATTGAGTGTTTGCATTGTAGGCACATCCATTGTTTTCTCACACGGTGCGCAAGAAGAAAAGAGAAAACACATGTGTTGCTTACCCCATTCTACTATTTAGAATGGAAGTTTGAAATGGTAATACAACTAAGTTTGAAAGGATTTTACATATTCATAATGGGAATTGAGACCGATCCCAGTTTTGCTGTGGAGAAATCGAAGTACTTCGATAGACTTGAAGAAGAATTTTGGATGCTTTATCTCAACATTTCATGAGATCTTCTCTTCCATGTAGATAGTATTGGAACACACACCAAATTTTCACTCAATATTGAGTCATTTTTTGGGAATAATGATGAGACAAGAAACCACAATCTTGGAAATGAGTTGATCTCATTGAGCCCAACTCATTTTGAGACAATCCAGGACTTCTTCACCAAGTTCAAATCATCGGTGCTTCAGCTGAAAACATGTGGAATTGAGAAGAATGAAGAGAAGATGATCTTGTCTATCCTTTTGAAGCTAGGGCCTGAGTATTCTATTTTTTTCTTGACATTCCATTAATCCAAGATGGCAGTTTAAAATTGGAGGATGCCTCTACTAGAAGACTTCATCGAGTCTTTTACTTAGGAACAAGACAAGCTAGTATAAGTGGGTACCATCAAATCCAGTAAGGATCAAAACCTTACTATAGGAGTCTAGAATATATCCAAAGGCAATAAGAAATAAAAGATTTTGAAGCAACAAAGAGTGAAGGAGAAGACTTATTTAGACATAGAAAGCTCAAGTTCAACTGATGAAGATTTGAAAGCTAGGAAGATAAAAGTAACAGAGAGAAGCCCGCAATTTATTATTGTAGAGGTTCACATCATGTAAATTATTGCTTTATAAAGAACATGGACATCACTACCAATCTCCTTGAGTAGAATAATATTGATGTTCCATATTGTGCAAGAAGAGGGGAGTGCAATCCCTCCTTGGAGCAATAATATGGTAAGCGCTTATATGATTTGGGTGCAAGGGAGAAACCCATTTCTCATACATTTGTTTCATATGTATTTTTTTCTGATTTATAGTTTAATATATAGGAATATGAAGCCTCCATCCCTTCCTTGGAAGAAACCCCAAAATGTTTACGAAAGACTCCTCCAAAAACTAGTCATTTTTCACTATTTATGACTTGTCTTCTGAAAGCTCTTTCCCACTCCAATAAAATCCTTCCTATTATGATTCTAAAGGAGACATATAGGCTTGTATGCAGGTTATGATAAATATAGACTCATTTCCCCAACCACTTGATGCCAAAAATACCCAACAACCCTCAATTTTACTAGTTGTAAAGTCTCAAACTACCTTGTTTCCAATACTATGTCACTTGTGTATATTGTTCTTATGTCTTGCATATCATTCATTGGTTGGAAAACCATGTCATTTGGGGTATTGAGGAGCTCCACCTTGATCATTCTAATAGTTGAGGCACTCTACTTTGATCATTCCGATAATCTAGATTCCCTCATTAATGAAAGTTAGTCTTCGTGTGCTCCCCATGCCTTAAATCAGGTAACTTGCTTGACCATGGGCACTAGTGCATATATTTGGTGATTTTTTTCCTTCCTTGGGTATTTATTTCTTCCTAGAGAATATACCACTCACACATGTGCTCACCAATGCCTATCCTTCCTTAATTTATGATCAAGCATGATCCAACCATGTTCACAGTGTCTTCGTGACTCTTCGGGATGGTTTGGGAACTGATTGGTCCACCTAGGGGGGTTTTGGGGTCAAATCCTATCCTGACACATGGATGCATAAAAATGACCTCAATAGGATAAGGATTTTTTGCCAATGTATTATAAGTATGTACCACACATATGTACAAGTTGTACACTAATAGAAACATCAGCTATTGACACCATCTATGTGTGTTATTTTCCTCCCTTTTATTGTTTTCTTAAATATTTTTTGAATAAATTATATTGTGAATATTTAATTAGCTCCTAGATCTCACTGTGAATAAATTCTCACAGTTTCGATGCAACTTTCTCATGCACAAGTGTCTCCAACACTGTCAAAGAGGTAAAAAATAAGATTTTGAGAACCTTCTAAATGAAATTCCTTATCGAGGATTATCCCAACTTCTTGGAGTAGGTATCACTCATGCCCCTTCCCTCTAGGGATAAATAATCACCTTTTGCTCAAAATAAATCAACCCCTTTGGGCTTCCTTTGGCCTATAAATACAATCTTCCCTTCATGGTTATAAGGAAAATAGAGAACCAAGAGAGCACCTTTATGCTAGGAAGGAACATATATTGTGTTCTCAATTGGTAAAAATTGTTATCATTTTTCACATAATGCAAAAATTTAGTTATTTACAAACCCCAAACTTAGTTAACTATAATAATCATAAAGAAAAAGTTATGCAACTGTAGAACACAAGATAATAAGAAGACAACACAAAATAAATAGAGATCAGTTCATAGGATTAGATTAGGTCAACCTCCCTTATCCATGGCATGAAAGGGAGGTAAAATATTTACTCGCTTGACATCTACTATCCACCTTCAACTCTAAGGAACTCAAAGATGTGTGTACAAGATAAACTTAAGACATTCCCAATAGCTCTCTCATGACCTCCTTTTATCTAATGCACAATGTGGATGGGAAGTAAATGCTCCACTTACTCCACTTACATATAAAATACACTTTTGCATTTTTATCATAGTATTTTGTCATTATTACATGTATCCATGAAATTCATTAAACTCCATATTAACTTATGAGAATACTAACTGTGTTCCATTCATATCCAACAGAGACCCAATAATTATAATGAGAAATATTCCTCTATACATAAATGTAAGGAGAAGATACTTTTTATAGTCATTTTAGAGGACATTTCTTATGAGTACATTGATTCTCTAACCCATGAATTCCATAATACATCTATGGAAGACATTCCTTGGATTAATATATTGGAGGAGGAACATTAAAACTCTTTGAATTCCTTAACTAGTCTTTCTTCCCTCCAAACCCTTAAATTAATTGGCTAGCTCAAACATTGTAAGGTATCCATCTAAATTGATAGTGGTATCACACATAAATTTATTCATCAATGGGTTTCCTAATAAAGAGACAAATTATATCCATGTTCTAAACAACATCCAAATCATGATTGGAAGTGGAGGTTATATGAAATGTTGGGATCATTTTAAAAATGTATAGGTTCAAATGGTTGTTTATTTCCTCAATGTAGAGAGAACACATAATTTCTATGAGCATTGATGCTAAGAAGAAGCACATGAAAAATATCTTTCTACTAAGAATTCTCACAAGCATACACAAGAAAAATAGAGAGAAGAAAAGAGACTGAATAACATGAATGAAGAGATGAATATTGGTGTGTATCCTTCCATTGAATAATGATGAATAATAGTTTACATAAATAGTACATCCCTCATAGGAAAATCGGATTGTATGGAAACAACTCATAAAGCTCAAAAAGGCTGACTTACCAAAATATAGCAAACCCCCATATGAGGCTAAAGCACTTCCCAAATCTATCAAGGACCTCACGAGTTGGAAAAAGCATAAGTGAGTTGTCAAGGAGATGGAAAAAAAATGATAATCCTAGAAAATGGAGAAAAAATAATGGAGGATGGGTTGGAAACAAAAGCTCCCAGTTTCTTAGTTGACTAGGTTTTATCTTATCCATAGAAAAGCAGGAAAATAAAAAAAAAGGTGAAATAAAGCAGAATCTGCTGTAAAGCCCTATATACTAATTCTGAATGGTCAAAAGGTGGTCAATATCAACCCATAATTATAAATAAATCATTCCTAGGATATAGATGTCATGTATTGACTTTAAGGTGCAAGTGGATGCCAACTAATTAAGCTAATGGGTGAATAATTAATAAAATAATGATTAATTATTTTATCCTAAGTTATGAGTGGGTTTAATATATTCCAACACCCCCCTATAAGTCTGAATTTATGATGCTATGACAAAAAAATATGGATGCATATGGATGCACATAGGGCATAGCAACAAGGCTATGGTCACCCTTTAACAATTATTATGTCCAAAAAAGTGAGGAAAGAGGAAAAGCCACATGGGGAAAATCCTCCCTCAATATAGGAAAAGGCACAAAATTTGAAATATGTCTTGAAAATATCTTTATCTTCACTTTAATGAGCTGAGTGAACTGCTTCTAGATGGAAGACTTGTTGAAGAAATCATGAACTCCATGATCACGCGCTGGAGTGTAGAACCTGCAGGAAGAAAGAGGAGAGACTCCTTGTATCACATCAACTGACGAAGTAGGAGAATTATCTGAATGCTTATTGCTGCTTTCAAAATCTGATCTGAAAAAATAATATGAAATGGAAAAGAGATCTGTGCATACTCCTTTCCAAAGAGTACAAAAAATAAGGCAATTTATTTCACACCCAATTCCCTGAATAGCTGCAAACTTGTGATGTGAATCACATGTCAATATTCCAATATGATGTAGCAACTATATATATCTGATATGAGGCTGATAAAACTCTGATATATCAGAAATATTAGCATATGGAATAGCAAGGACAAAGGCTTCAATGGCTCCATGAGGATATAGGGCTAGACTAGGAAAATTATGAGCAACCGGGGAAAACTGATAGGAATAAAAATCTGAATGATGGATGGGCATAAGATCTGAACCATAAGTGTTTAGAATATATAAAAACATTTTTAATATAAGTCCAAATATGACTAAGGATATGGTTAACCAGACAATGAAATATAGGAAAGAATTCAAACCATGCAAGATAAATATCACTGCATAAGAGACCAATGAGGAATCAACTAGTGAGCCTGAGATTTGTATAGTCTTTGGATTATTCAGAGGTATGGTAGATGGTATGGATGGTTGTATTATATTTGTATCAACCTGCAAATATTATTCTAAATAAGAATCCAAAGGATCACATATAAGCATATGAATAGACTCATGGGAATACACGGGTAATGAATCCTCTGTATGAAAGGAGGAAAGAATGAGATGTTCACATTCTTCAAGGAGGATCTGAGTATTGATACAAAGAAAAAATGAGGAGATTATGAAGCACATTATATTAATTAAGGTAAGTGGTATGACCCAAATAATTCTTGATTTGGATAGGCAAACATCCTGGAAATCACTGGGTTGCACACCATCAGTGACAGAGGTGTGCACAAGGTGTGAAGAATATGGCACATAGATCTCAGAATCTAAGATAGGATATTTAGAGAAAAATGAATGGGTTATGGGATAATAATAAATATCATCAGAACCTCCATATGTTACTTCTTTTTCATCAATAGTATCACAAGAAGAAAAATCACCTTAAAGAGACACAGAAAAAGATGTCTCTTCAATATTTGCTTCTACATTGAATGAGGAAACATTAAAATGAAAGAGGGAAGTAGAAAAATGAAATTTATGAGAAACTAATTCATCAGAGAATGTAGAGGCCAAGAAATATTGAGAAAGAGAACAAGAGGAGATGCTAGGTTCACTCCATGCTTCATCTTCAATTTCTTGCAAACCAAAAACTTTGTCCAAAATTTTCCAAAGATGAAATGGATACTCAGCAGAATCTATGAGATGATATATATTTAGAGACATTCCCAAACACATAATTCCATAATCCCTATCAAAATTATTAATCCAATCAATCTTCTCTTCATAAGACTCAAGTTTGCTCAATGCACCAATGGAGACATCAAAGAGACATTGCCTCTTCAAGTATGCACTCATATTTGGCTTCCAATCAGCATAGTTGAAAGGAGATAGTAGAGTAACTTTTGAATACATATAAAATTTGTTGATATGATCTAGTATATACCCTCTGCAACCTACAAAACAAACTAGGAGAAAATCTTGTAAGCTAGACAAGCTCTTTCTCAGAGAGGGATAGGAGACTGGATGTGCTCATCAACTCTGTAGAACTTGCTCAACCTTGATGCTGTAGAAGATGGAAAGGTTGTGCTCTTGGTAGCTCTGGTGACATTTATAAATAATAGATCAATTCTATAAGTAATGATTCTAAGAAGAAGCACAGAAAATAGATCTTGCTACTAAGAATTCTCATAAGCATACACATAAAAAATAGAGAGAAGAAAAGACACTGAATCACATGAATGAAGAGATGAATATTGGTGTGTATCCTTCAATTGAATAATGATGAATAATAGTGTACATAAATAGTACATCCCTCATAGTAAAATATAATTGTATGGAAACAACTCATAAATCTCAAAAAGGATAACTTACCAAAATATAGCGAACCCCCATGGGTGGCTAAAGCACTTCCCAAATATATCAAGAACCTCACAAGTAGGAAAAATCATGAGTGAGTTGTCAAGGAGATGGAAAAAAAATGCTACTCCTAGAAAATGGAGAAAAACTAATGGAGGATGGGTTGGAAACAAAAGCTCCCAGTTTCCTATTTGACTAGTTGTTATCTTATCCATTGAAAAGAAAGAAAATCAGAAAAAGCATAATAAAGAAGAATATGATGTAATGTCCTATATACTAATTATGGATGGTCAAAAGGTGGTCAATCTCAACCTAGAATTATAAATAAATCATTCCTAGGATATAGATGGCATGTATTGACTTTAAGGTGCAAGTGGATGCCAACTAATTAAGCTAGTGGGTGAATAATTAATCAAATAATGATTAATTATTTTATCCTAAGTTATGAGTGGGTTTAATATATTCCAACACTCAAAAAATAAATGTTTTCTATTGACGTATGTGGTTGTGATATTGTCTTATATGTTGAATGGATACAAACATGTATCCATTTCACCATGGATTTTAGTGTCTCATACATGAGTTCCTAGCAGGAAAGGCATTACTACATTCTCAAATAAATTATAACAAGATCTCCAGAGATGATCATTTCACATCGCATAGAAAATATTATTAAGAAGGACCATTTGGGAATTGTGGAACAATAACATTCCATTGATATTTTTGAGATCCCTTCTCAACCCATTCCTTTTGACATGTAGTTATTTTAGGAAAAGCACAAATCCACCTTTGATGCTCCAAAAAAATAGCCCCCTTCCCATGGTGAGAATGATATTACATTTCACTCATACTTTTATCCTCCCACCCAATGTATATTTGTACTATGATGCATTTTACAAAAAAAATGAAATTAAAGGAGCATTGAAGAGATACTAGATGTTGGGGTCATCCACCCTAGTACCATTCCCTATTCTTCCCTAGTTGTTATGTTGCTAAATAAAGAAGGAAGTTGGCACATGTGTCTTGACTTTAGTTCTTTGAAGAAGTTGATAATCAAGGACAAGATTATTGTTCTTATCACTAGTGACTCTCTGTATGAGCTCAAGGGTTCTCACTTATTCAACATAATTGGTCTCTTATCAAGTTATCATCAAACTCATATGACGGTGGCATATACTCTAAAAACCACTTTTGCATTGATGAAGGACATAGAAATTTCTAGGTGATCCTTTAGCCTTTGAAATGCACCCTCCACCTTTCAAAGTCTCATGAACACAATATTTAAACACTTTTTGCATAACTTTGTCCTTATATTTTTTATGACATCTAATTTATAGTAAAACTTGCGAAGGCCATCTAATCCTTGTGGATTAGGTCCCGCAACTCCTTCAAAATCATCAACTCTTTTTTAAAAGGTACAAATATGCCTTTGGTGTCTCCAAAGTGGAATATTTGGGCCATATTGTTGGTCAAGAGGGTATGAATGTATATCCAAATAAAATTGAAGGAATGAAATATTATCCTTTCTGTAAAACTTTTAAAGTCCTCAAAGGTTTTTTGGGTTTCACGATATATTATAGAAAGCTAGTTTATTATAATGGTAAGATTGCAATTCCAAATGCTAAAATTGTAGCCCCACTCATAACTTTTCTAAAAAGAATGCTTTCAATTCTAATTATATGGCAATGAAAGAATTCCAAGACATAAAGGAGGATAGGTGTGCCATTTTGATACTTTGTTTACCTGACTTCACTAAATATTTTTCCTCAAATGGGATGCATCAAGTATAGACCACAATGCAATATTGATGCCAGAATGTAGACCATTGGATTTTACTAGAAAACAAATATGTGAGAAAAACGTGGAAAAACAACTTATAAAAAATATATGATGTCGATACTGCATTTTGTGGAAAGATAACGTCCATGCCTACTTTTTCAAATTTTCAAGATAAAATACAATCATCACAAGCTAAAATACTTTCTAAACAAAGAAATTCCTCCCTTATGCAACAAAAATGGGAAAACAAATATTGGTATATGAATATGAGATACTTTATGATAAGGAAAAAGAGAATGTGGTAGTATATGCTCCCTCAAGACACTTTGAAGAAGAAGTATCGCTCTTTTCCTTCTCCTTTATCATTGCAGAATGATTGAATGTTGCTCAAAATGAATGATTCACAGATTCCATGCTTTCTACCATGCTCCAACAAATCCAACATGAATCCCAACGCATATATTTGCTACACTTGGAGCAACGATGAACATCGTTATAAATGATGTCTATATTTTTGCAAGAATTCATTATTAAAATCACAAGTGTTATTTAAGATACATTCATTCCCCACGCCTATTCATTAAGCATTTCATAAAACAAATAAAATGATTAAATTGTCTGTTTTCTGGAAAGGAATGAAGAAGTACATCTACACATGTCTGGTTGAATGTGACACTTTCCAATGGCATAGAGGGGAGACTGTGAAAACTCTACATGAACTTTAACCAATTATAACTCCAACTTAGTAGGGGCTAATATTTATATGAATTTCATTGTGGGGTTACGAATATATCACAATGATTTTGTAATCACCTATCCAAATATGTTCATTTTAGTTCCTTGAAATGGTATCTCAAACACCATGGTATATTGAAAACTATTCTCATAGACTGTGACTCCACCTTTAGTAGAAATTTTTGGCAGCATTTTTTTTTATCTCTAGGGAAGTCAACTAAATCTTAACACTGCCCATCCTAAATAGATGGTCAAGTTTAAGTTGTTAGTAATTGTTTAGGACTATATTTAGAGTGCTTTACTTTAGAGAAAGAATGCCAATGGAATGAGTGGTTACCTTTATTACAATTGTGGTATAACAAAAATTATGACATTTCCACTCAAACATGACTCCTTAATCTATCTATGGCTATAAATGACCTCTTCAATATTATCCTACTTACCAAGCATCTCTAAGGTACAAAAGGTTGACAACCGTACTCAAATTTCAAGCCAACACTCCCTCCACTCTGATGAATAATATAGTAATGGATCTAAATAGAATCAAGCAATAGACTTATCAACATCATTCTAAATGTCATTTTGTAGAAGGGGAGGGGGTATTTGTTTCCTGACAACTATGTAAGGAAACCTTTCTTAAGATCAACCACCACCATAAGTTTTCCCCCATGTCTTATGGAACCTATAATATCTTCAAATGTCTAGGTTATCAAATGCATAATCCTTTGTGGCTTAAAAAATTGAGCTACCTAGCTACTCCAAGGTGCATCCCATCTTTTAGGTCTACTACTTGAAGAAAGTGGTTAGCCAACATTGTCATATTCAAAATATCATTCTAGAATTAGATGAAGAAGGTTCCATTTGGTTACATCTCGAGGTCATCCTCGAAAAAATGGAACATTGTCTCTACCATTGCACCATCAAAGAGGCCTTCATATAATGGAAAGATACCCATCATCAATATGTGCATGAAAACCAATATATATATTTCAACAATTTCCTCATCTGCAAACTTGAGGAAAATATTGTTTTTAAAGGGAAGGACATATTAGGATCCTACCCTAATCCCTTTAAAGGATAATTTTGTATCTAAAGATCATTTATATTAAATAACACTAATAAAGTAGATATAGTATAAAAACAATATTTTTAAAATGACTAACTAAACACTTTCACCTAAAAGCCTCTATTCATGAGATCAAATTCTTATCATGAATCATTTGTATCTAATCATTTTGAATATTATATCAACTACAAATGGAGTTTTGGGAAGATATTTGGTTCTTGATGTTTTCTTGGAGGGATGATTAGAGGTTTTCTTTTTACTAATGTAATTTTTTTATATATTCCAAACTATGCTATGCTGGAATTTCTTTGCTCATTGGAAAAGCTTAATTTGGCAGGTTCTTAAACAAAAAGGGTATTAAATGTTGTAAAAGTTATATTCAATTTGACATAGATTTATAGTTTTCTAAAAGTTTCCAACAATTAATTAAATACATTTAATATTAGGGTTGAAAGTACAATACTCAGTTGGATCATATATGATATACTCAAAGGAACATAGAATATTGAATTATGAATAAATTTAGAATAACAGAAAATCGTTGTTTTATATTTAATTAAAAGAATGAAAAATCCTTGATTGGTTGTTCTAAAGGATCAAAATTTTGAGATCTCAAAAAAAACCCAAAATCCTTTAATGGATTTTACATATGATAAAAACCCAAATTGAAACACAACAAATATAGAGATAATGCAATTTTAAAATCATACTTAACCCATTTAAAGTGGACGAATTTACTAGGGACCTCAATTTCCATGAATGATGGAGCGAAAATTTACCCTAGAAATTGCCATTTCTTCAAATCAAGGCAAATGAGAACTACCTTATGATTTTCCAGGGAGAACAAAGCTCCAAATCAATTTGAGGAGGGGCAAAATGGTTTGATTTTGTGTGTCCTTTCTATATTTTATGGGGATAACCTCCCATTTATTAAAAATAAATATATAAAATGTGGGATAATGATAGGAAATGAGGATTTAGTAAAAAATTCACCCATCAAAAAATTAAAAGCCCTAAATCTTACTCATGGTCTAATATTAGCTCATAAATTTCTCCCTGGTGGGAATATCGCTTGTAATTATTTGTTATATAATTGGAATAAGAGTCATGGAAGAGATAAGTTAAGTTTGGAATTCCATCCTATGAAGATTAATGCAGAGGGAGAAATTCCTTGACTTATTTTTCATTGTTTATGTTTCTATATTTTAAGAAAGTATCTATGTGTAGATATATTTATGGTAGGAGAATGCTAAGTATGTAACTAGATGGAATGCATATGCACTAGTAGGCATATTGAGAGATAATATGTGATAAAGTGCATAAGAATATGATTGAATTCATGCATGTGATATTTCATATGGGAGAAGAGAGATATGATGTTACATGAAATGAGAATGGCATGATAACTAAGTATTTCTTATGATGTGTTGTATAACCAAGAAGGGTTGAGAACATGGTTGAATATTTTGATGATGTAGTTTATTTTGGAGATAAATATCACAGTTAAAGAGAAAAAGGAAAGATCTTGTCAAAAGGTTGATGGAGGAAATCATGTGAGTTCCCATGAAACACTAATTGATCAGTTAACATACGAGGAGTGGATGGAATCCATACAAGGATGGAATTGATCATTCCTATGTTGTGTGAGTTGTGAAGGGTTTTGGATAAGAATTCCTTCAGTCATGATTGGTATCTTCAATAATACATTCATGGTGACGTTTGGATGCATATATGATATTGATGTGCAACTAAGATAAAGGCATAAATCCTTGGGTTTGAAAAGATGTTAAAATGTTTTAATGCATTGATGAGTTAGCATGTCATGATTTAAATGTTTACGAGTTAATCAACATTGCAAATGATTATTATACACATGATTTGGAAATAGAGTACATGTTAGATAACCATGTGTGAGAGCATTTTTTATTGAAATTGGGAACTCTATAGTGCCACACATATATCTAATGATCTATTTTCTTGTGATCAATGTCTTAGACTGCAACCTCTTTTCCAACACTGAAGAGCACTAAAGAAGTATATTCTTGGTGTTTTGTTTGGGGTGAGGAGGAGGGTATCTAGTGTTAGTGATTGAGAAAATATATGAATATTATTTAACCTTAAAACATTAATCCACAATAACAGTGCATATTAATCTCATCAATATTCCAAAGACATAAATCAAACCATAGAATATGGGATGTGCCATGGGAAAACCCTCCACTGATTCGGAGGATAAAAACCCAACAAACAATATTAGAGTATGATTGATAATTGGTAGAGAATGATTACAATGCAATAATAGATTTCCTTTTTCGAGAGCACAAGAGAGTAGAGATCAAATGGAACATTGTGATGATATTTCTAAGTGCATATCACTTTAATAATAAGTCCAATTAGTTCATGCAAGGAAGGTAGTGAATATTGCATGCTTTATTAAGTATTTAACAGTGAGAACACTTATTTATATTCAACCATGCACCCTTATTGACTTGGTCCCAAGTTGGCACTCCATAATTACATCGCAAAAGGAAGATACACACCTCCATTAATTCACTGAGATACACAGCTCCATTAATTCACTGAGTTTAATTGTCTCTAACTAGGTTCTTAGTTGAATGAAATGAACTGAACTAAATGGAACTCCATCCAACTGAATGGAAGTGCATCTAACTGAATGGAACTGCATGCCACTGAGCATAATAGAATGAAAATGAATAGAACTGAATGTAGGTGAACAGAACTGAGTGTAACTGAATTGAAGTGAATGTAACTGAATAGAAATGAATCTAACTAAACATAACTAAATGTAAATGAGCATAACTGAATGTAACTAGTGTTTCTCCATCAATGTCATCTTCAACAACCACTTGAATAAATTAAGGAGTTGATCCCTTAATTAACTAAACTTGTTTTATCACAACTAAGACTCAACTAATGTCTTATTAATTTGAGTTCGCTTGGAGGCATGCATGGAAAATTCAAATTCTCTCTCTATCTATGAGCTCATATTAATTTTCTCTTCATGGTCCATATGTGTTTCAATTAATTCTATATCATATCATACTCATAAGAACTATTCCAAACCTATGATCATATGGATTACCCCTGGTCATATAGTCACATACTAAAGTACATCACTCTAGGGTTATCTAATACCTAAAGGAGACTTGTAGCACCTGTTCACCATGACTAGCCATACATCACATGGTATATTCTCAAGACTTATTACAATATAAGTCATGTGAACTTAATACACCATAATTTCAGTACTTGATATAACACAAGTCTCAGACCTTAAGATAAGGTCATGATATGAAGCATAAGATCTTGGAACATGCATCTCTCCCAAATATGACAATGTCATGTAAACTTAATAAAATATAAGTTCTAGACTTGATACAACACAAGTATCGAACCTTAATACAACATAAGATCAAGGATAATATTTGAACCTAATGACAACATAGATTCTGGACTTGATTGCAACACAAGTCTGAAACCTTAATACAACATAAGGGCATGAAGAACAAATCCTCAATTTGTACTCTCAACACTCCCTCTCGACAAGGGGGACATTCTCCTCCATATCAAGTTTATCTTAGAAGTGTCTAAACTTTGTCACAAATAGATTCTTGTTCAAATTTGCATTCTTCTCATCAATACCTATGTATTGGAATTCATTTTACATGAAAATGACTTCAATGAAGTAAAAATTCATCTGAATGTTTTCTTATCACATCACACATATAGGGTTTTCATGAAATCTTGACTATTAAAACCTAATGATTGTATGGCCAATTATTTCAACCTACTAGGTAGCTTCACAAGATACACTAATCCTTAGTATGTAGTATTATCTGTAAAACACATTCTTTTTCTGTAGTAATCTTAGGCATACATCTTTCTTCTGTAGTACTAGTCGCAATACACTTAGCTTTTGTAGCACTAGCCACAAATTACACTTATCTTATCTTATGCTAAACCAATAGCTGGTTAGAACAATAATATAATAGGTCTTCCATGTAATAAGTATTCTATTCTATTGTACCTAAAAAGGTACTCAAACATATTCTTAGTAGTAGGGATAAAATACAATAGGTCTACTCAAATACCAACTAGCTACTTATCCATAGTAGCATCATCTGGATCCAATCCAGAATAATGTTTCTCTAAACTAGAAACCATGGATTTTAAATCCATCACATACACCATTATACAACGAATGTGTAATAACATGCAGAAAGAAAGACTTATCCTTTCTTCAACTCTTCAAAATTTGTTGACTTCTTAAAGCTTCCCTTATCTAGAGAAGTTCTCTTCTATCTTTCCATTATTTGTGATGTTCTTCAAGTCATGATTACTTTATCAGTGGTCCTTCTCTTTATATTGCAACACCCCAACTACCTCTCCAAGAGTATTAATTATTCTATGATAGTCCATACTATGAATCTTCCTAAGTATCTATAGTCTCTGAGACTTTGACCATGTATATGCTCATGTGGATTTTCTCCACAAGATATCACATCCCATGGCTTCCTAAGTCATGTACCATGACTAACTAATGAGTATTTTATCTGCTTCTACCTAGTAAGCATATAAACTAACTTATGTAGTCGATATCTATCGTGTCTTGAATATAACTGACTAGAAACCTCCAAAATATTTACTACTTATCAATGTGCTCTATCTAGAGAAACACATGTGATATTTCTCTATCACTATACTAGTCATATTTCATATATATTTGAAACTCTATTTCACTCACCAAGACATATATGAGTCCACATACACTTGTAGCAAGTAGGTACCACAACACATGCTATGTACATGTATATGTATAAAATGTAACACACATGAATAATCCTAGTACTTATCACTGACCATGTTCATCTCAACTAACTTTTGAGATATTATGAATATGATCTAAACTTCAGATTCTATTCATTTAGATGGCCATGGAATTTTAATCCATCATACTGGAACTCTTCAACTTCTCTGCTGCACATTTTCCTTAATTAAGCAAAACCTTATCTGGTGACTACCATACCTCTAATCATAAGAATCATAACAATATTATTGAATATTGTTCTGATATTCCTTCTAAATTATGAGAATCATTCATATCTCCCTTTTACATGAGGTATATCAAACAATTACACTAGTTCTTCAGGAGCTAGTGAGACTAGCGACCCACTCTTACCATGTAAATGTTAGAATCATAATATGGGTCCTCCATCATCGAGACTTATGGTCATATATATCTGAATCTCTTCTTTGACACATGAATGTAAATAATATATAATATCTTTAGTAGTATTCACATCTATCATAATAGAATTAAATGATTTATTTTGTATGCTTCCTAAGAGACATAGGAACCTCCTGAACTATTTTATTTCAAGCTCACCCATATGAATGAATCTAAATTCATGTTCTTTATTTAATTTTAGTTAAGGGAATATTTATTTTCCCTACAAGAAAAAATGTTATAATTCTTAGAACCATTTCATACTTTTTAATTTTATTCACATGAAATACTCTCAATATAATGATAATGATTTACATAGTTATGTACAGATATTGACCACCCGGTTTAACAGGACCCATTATAATTTTATATACTAATATGCAGCACAATATCAGTCTTATATCAGTCCAAAAATTTTTTTTTATGAAATAAATATACAACCTCATGTTCATATCTTATGAGGTAAACATGTATCCCTCTATATGGCTAATCATGTAGTTCTAGGTTCACAGCTTATGAAGCAATCATGCAACCCTAAATATCATGTCTTATGGAGGATGCTTTCATCTTTATATAAGTCCTATATGAGTATATATCAGTCCCACATAATTTTTATATCAGTCACATATCATCTTGCAAAATATGGACACGTGAGATTGATAACATGGCAATAAATATAGAAAAAACAATCTATATGCTAAACACAATTCCAAGTCCAGGAATACAGATCTATATGACACTCTTGAAACATAAGAAATTTTTTTAGATATGATTTATTAAAAAATAAAAATAAAAATTCAGGTACTCATATTTATTGTTTGTGTGGGATTCCTCTTGATCTTTGCACCCTTGTGGAGATAGGTGAAGTCCTTTTATATTCACTACAACTTACAACACTTTACGGATCTCTTTCTTCTTTGCACATAAAGTGTTCTTAGAAGAAAAAGGTTTTATTTCTTTCTTGGTTCTTTCTATGAGGGAAACATTCTCTTCCTCAGTGCTCACCATCTTTTTTTGGATGTGCCCTTATTATTTGATGCAATCATGCCAAAGTATTTGAAAATTGAGATTCTCTTCTCTTCCATGTATTTCAGTAAGAAAGGTCTCCCATGATGAGGGAAGTATGTCAATTGCAGTTAGTAGAATATCATCTCATATGTCTCCAAATTGATTCTTACTAGTTGATCCTTCACTTGTGAAATGTTTGTGAAGAATGATGCCATGGTATCATCCTTTTCCATCTTCATGTTGCGAAGATTGTTATTCAAATCCTTCTTTTGATTATGGGACTTATTCTCATAAATATTTGTAAGTGTGTAGAAACACTCCTTTGGAGTCTTCAATGGTGTGATCATCGACATGAGGCTTTCCTTCACAGAGTCATATATGATCATCTTTTCCTTTGCATGATTCTTCTTGTAATTTTTTCTTACTGCATTTATAGTGGGTTCTTTGATCCACGGGGGCTTCACTTGTTGACCAATATCCTATCACGTTAGTTCATATTGTGGGTTTTAAAATTATAAAAAATTGAACCAATATATTGCAGGTATTGGGGGGATGAGGGGTTTAAGGTGGGGGTGGGTAGGGTGGTTTATAAGGATTGAGGTATAAAAAGGGGTGTGGAGGAGGTTTTAAGTATTGGGAGGGGGTTTCAACAAAAAGAGTTTGGCTCAATATCTCTCGAAATTAAGGGTATTCTTTAATATCCCATGTTCTCACGCGCTATGTGAGAGGTTCACTAAGTGAAGTCCCCGTGCTTTGATCATGTAGGTCACAAAAGAACCAAGATCATGAACTTCAAGAATATTGATCAACCGACCTTCCATGTATTGAAGTTGGGTGTTCCTTCGATTCAATATTCTGTTCATATGTATATTGATGCCATTGCTTATAGATCTTTCTAAATGCTTCCATATTTATGGATGCTTAGAGTTTTTGGAAAAAACTAATCTCTTGCACACCCTTTCTTTGATACCATGTTAGTTATTAAAAAAAAATATGAAGACAATTGAACTTCAAAAATTTAATCCACAATAAAAGTTCATATAGATGTCATCAATACTCCAAAGAAATAGTTCAAACCATAGAACATAGGATATACCCTACAAAAAACCTCCATTGATTCAGAGTATAAAAAACTGAGCAAAGAATATTAGAGTATGATTGATAATCGAAAGAGAATGATTAAAACCCAATAGAGGATTTCCTTTTCTGAGAGGACAAGAGTAGAGATCAAATGGAACATTGCAATGATATTTCCAAGTGCATATATATTTAATAACAAGTCAAATTAGGTCATACAAGGAAGGTAGAAAATATTTCATGCTTTGGTAAGTAGTTAACACTAAGAAAATTGCTTTATCTTCAAGCATGTTCCCTCACAAACTTGGTGCCAAGTTGGAACTCCATAATTATCTCCTACAAGGAAGATATGTACCCTCCATTAATTCACTTAGTTTAATTATCTCTAATTGATTTTTTAGTTGAATGAACTAAACTGAACTAAATGGAACTACATGAAACTCAATGGAAGTGCATGCAACTGAACATAAGTCAACATAACTAGTGTTTCTCCATCAGTGTTATCTTAAACAACCAATTCCAAAAATTAAGGAGTTGATTCCTTAATTAACTGAACTTGTTTTATCCCAACTAAGACTCAATTGATGCCTTATTAATTCAAATTCACTTGGAGGCATGCATGTGCAATTAAAATTCTCTCTCTATTTCTGTGTTCATATTAATTTTCCCTGCATGGTACATATGTGTTTTCATTTATTCTATGTCATATCATACTCATAACATCTGTTTCTAACCTATGATCATATGTATTACCCGAGATCATATACTCACAATGTAAAGTAAATCATTCTAGGGGTAGGTAATCCCTAAAGGAGACTTGTAGCACCTATTGACCATGACTAGCCATATATCACACAATATATCCTCGATAATTAATAAAACATAAGTCATGTGAACTTAATACACCTTAAGTTATGGACTTGATACAACACAAGTCTCACACCTTAACATAAGGACATGATCTTAACCATAAGTTCCTAGCACAAGCATCTCTCCCGAATATGAAAATGTCATGTGAACTTTATGGAAATTATATTTTCCGAACTTGATACAACACAAGTCTCATACCTTAATACAACATAACCTTAAGGAGAACATCTTCACCTAATTACACCATAGATTTAAGACATTATTACAACAAAAGTCTCACACCTTAATACAACATAAGTTCATGGAGAATAACTCCTGAAGCTATACTCTCAACATCTAGATGAACAAATAAGTAATTGTGAGGTGGAAGTATGGTGTGTTGAGGTGTTCTTTGAATCCTTCAACTTATCCTAGAGGATCATATAAGTTTACATTATGGAATTCTTGAATCAATAAAAGGATTCATTGAGGGTATATGGATAAGTAGATTATGTGAATGTGCATGGTGGAACATGTGGTGATTGATTTGTAATAATGCTTGGTGTGTTGGTAGTTTATATATGGTGAATTTTCATTACATTTAATATTTTGACAAATGAAAATGATTGAATTATCGGTGTTATAATTGTGAGATCATTTCCTTGGTTTTTATGAATGGTGCAATTAAATGAGTATATGAATAAATAATCACTATTGTTTGGTTGTTTTAAAAATTCTATCAAATAGGATAGATTGTAGGTAGAATTGTCTTGGACATGGTAGTGGGTATATTACCATAATGAAGAATGAATGCTTCCATAGGAAAAAGGTCAAAAATTGTGAGGAGGATCCCATAAATTGTGAATCGGGTTTCTATATGAAACATATTTTAAATTTCTAATTGAAAGTTAATGATGACATCTCATAGTAGTTGTAGTGTATGATACTAGTTAGATGATGGATTTTTATAGTGAGGGAATAGGGAGGATTCTAAATCTATAAAGGAAAGGGAGGATTTAATGGTGATGGCACACAAATCATATAAGTTGTGTGCTTCTTATGCAAAAAATTCTTGGTGAATGATTGATTTCTATAGGTACTATTAACTTAGAGAAGGGGATGCATGATCCTAGAGGGAGAGTGTCTGCAAAGAAGGGAAATATTTAATTAATGTGTTGTGATCAATTCATGAGATATTTAGAGTCCTAACACAAATGTTCCCTTGTATAATTTTTCTATAGCCCTAGAAGGGAATTGAGGAAGAAAACGAGGGATTGTTAACTCGGATGTAGCATCCCCGACCCTTTGACCAGCGAAGAGGACGCTACCATGGCCTTAACCATCCGGGAAACCAGCCCCATGACCATGTGCATTCATAATAAGTTGAAACAAAATTCATTGAAGTAGAACATACACAGATACAATTATTTATCATACACAAAGGAAGCAACCTAAATTCATACAAGCATTCAACATGTTCACCATATTCATTAATAGTAAAATGATTGGAGGAGTAAAATAGACAAGATTACTTATCTTATGAAGAACTCATTTTGCAACCAGCTATGTCATTGCAATGTTCCACCCAACCATAGTCTAGCATGCTCCTAAATCTCTTAGCAATGCTGCCACCCCCGAGCTGGGCATGATTCTCTAAGGAATAAGGAACAAGCAGGCTTACACATAGCCAAGGATACACAAAACACAGCCAAGCCAACACAATTGGGTTTATCAGGCCATCCAGGAGCTGGGAAAGGCTAAATGCTAAGTTGGTGAGAACATCACAGAGCTAGGAACACCTACACCAGAACTAGCCTGACTTATAAGACACCCACACACACCCAACACAAGGAATCAGTCCCTTCTCTGCTACATAGTCGCTCAGGCCTTGCCTTCCCTTCTAGTGCTATTCAGGGGTTGTGGAGAAGAAATCTAGACCTATAGCTCTGTCTTTGTGGTTTCCAAACACACCAAATTTATCAAGCAACCCAAGCCCCCATCTCTGCTCCCAACACAGTCCGAAGACCAACCATTGCATGCATGCAATCAATCAGCCATTACAGCTTAGACAGGGAGACAAATTCTGAGTTGTTCTTATCTCTATCATGGCCAAAACTACTCCCAAGCAACTTATAACAGTCTCGAAACGTATCAGCAACACAGTTCACAACGTGGGGAAAACAACAGTCCCTCCTAGAAAACGAAGCAATCGAAAAAGACTTACACAGGCTGCACTGGGGAAGAAGATACAGACTCTCAATTTGTGCATGAGGAAATTTTACCCCAGACCCCAGAAATACAGAGGAAAAACACACCAGATTCCACTCTATGGAAAATCATGAATGACAACCGAAAAATGACACCCCTCCTAGCTGCGTGAGATCAAACAGAAAAGATGCATGTGCGTGAGAATGAACAGACTACCATCCCTTGTGTGAGGATGAATATACAATGGAGGGAATGGAGTAGTAGAGTGAGTGAGGATTCCGCTAGAGTGATGGTAGTGGTGGTTTTTTCCAACGTGAGGGTCAACTTGCTGGTGGAGTGTGCATGTGGGCAAGGACTAACAGTCCTGCCACACTCCACTCCCCAGCCATAACTTCCTCAACTAACAGCAGCAGTTTTTAATGGTGGTAGTTGGATAAGACAAGGGAAGGTGACACATGGATTTTTCCCCATTAGTTCATGGTTTAACAATTCCCCTCCCTTATCCTTCTGAGCATCATGCCCCTTCTCAATTTAGTTGCCGCGAACATAGATGGTTGGGGTTAATTTTAATTAAAGATGCATATTTACATGAGACAAAACTTAATATATGCCGTATACCACGGTAGACCATCGGCAACGATTCCGTTCGCCGAAACATAACACAATTAAATCGATGGTGGGGATTTTTCCTTTAGCTCCCCACCATGATTCATTACAATATATACATCATGTGCGTTTAATGCAACAGGGTCAAAACCGAGGTGTTACATCGGAGAAGGGGAGTCACCCCACAACTTAGGTTGTGTTGGTTGATGGGGGATGAGTGCTATGGATTGGGATATCTATAGAGGGTGTGTCAATAGGAGTAGTGATTTTATTATTTACCATGGAATCCTTGTGAAAAAAAGGAAATATGCATGCATATAAGTATTGGATCGATATTTCATACTTATTTGATGAAATGAATATATGTGTTTACCCTTTTCGTATTGGAAAAATGTTATGGAAATTATTCCTATTGTATAAGAATGAATATAACATGCATAATTATTCAAGTAATGTTTGATATATGTACATGTGTATGTGCCACAATTGGGAAAGTAACTAAGGCAATGGTTAATCAATATTGGTGCATTGTGGATGAGATGACTAACGATTATATTAGAATTCAAGGACAAAGAAAATTGTGGAATTATAATGCATGCCAATTAGACTCGGCTAGGAGTTTGACTAAGCCTTGTCCTTTTACCAGTTTTGTTGGCTTAATGTCTAAATGATATTCATGGATTTTGGAAATCCATTTTCCTCTTGTTTCTTCGTTTTCTGGTTTGATAAGAATATCTTTGATTATACTTCAAAGAACACAAGAAATATTTTTTTTAATGTGGAATATAACCTCATAAATATTTTATTTATTTGACCAATGCATAAGCTTGCTTCTCCATGGAACTATATATCAATTATGCATCTCGTAATGCTTTGCTGAAAAAATGAAATAGGTTGTTCTTGTCCATATTTCTTCTTTGTAAATGAATTGTTGCAATTGTAACCTCTGAAGCAAAGGAGAAAATGTAATACTCTTTCATATAATATGGGCTTATAAAAACTAGTGCTTGACCCAAATAATCTTTAATTTTTTTTAAATATGTTCGAGATTCTATTGTCCATTTTATTTCTTCATTCATTTTTCTCATATCAGCAATAGGTTTCAACATTTCAACAAAATTTGAAATACGTCTTATGAGAAAATTATTTTTTCCAATAAAATATTGGATCTCCTTTTTACTTCTAGGAAATTCAATTTGATTAATAGAAAATAATTAATATATATCTATTACAACACCATATTTGGATACAATATGAACTGACGGTTTACCCTCAAGCATAGAAAATAAATACTTCTTAGGATTCGGAGATAGACCAAACTTTCAACATTTTGTAAAAGTTTGTTCAAGATGTCTCAAATTCTCATTGTCATATTTTGAGAAAACTATCATAAAATCTAGGTAGATTACAATAAGCTGATATTTATCTCCAAGAAAAGAAATGTCCATGGCTCTTTGAAAGGTGTCTTCCGCATTTATGAGACCAAATGGCATTTTGTCATACATGAATGTACCCCATAGAGTGGTAAAGGTAGTTTTTTTATCTATAATCTAAATGCATCATTGTCTCATTCTTCTCTGGAAATACATCCATCATTGAGATTCATGTGGATCCTATTACTTTCTATAATTATGATCCATCTTAGGTAGAGGATAATCGTCTTTTAAGGATAATTTATTGAGATTATTGAAATCTACACATAACAGAATCTCAGCATTATTTTTTCTTACTGTTAAATATTATCTACCCAATCATAACAACTTAATGGAAGTATAATTTTATCATCAAGTGATTTTTTGACCTCTTTCACAATGACAGGAAGCAACATAGAGTTAACTTGTCTCATTTTTTTCTTAACGGGTTTAGCATCTGGTTTAAGTGGAATCCTATGTTGAATTATTTCAATATCATAAGTATTTAGATATTCATACTTCCAAGTGAATACATCAAGGTACTCTTTAAAAATACATGCATACCTAGACCTTTGTTCTTCTAGTAATAAGTTGTAAAGTTTTATACTTTTGGGATCATCCTTAGGGCTAAGATTTATTTCCACCAGACCTTATGTTGTAAGGTGTATGACAGGTTTGATAGAAGCATCATTTTGTTCAAATAATTGTTCAAGAGGAACCAATCCCTTTGAAATAAATTTTATTTTGAGCGAAAGAATCTTCTGACCATGTATCTTCAGGAACATTTCAAGAACTCATGTTTGATCTGTGACAGATGATGCAATGTCTTCCTCTTTATCGTATTTATCAATATTTATACTTGAAAATTCTTCAACTTGTTCTAGGAACAACTTAATTTGAGCGTCTTCTTCAAATAATTTCCAATGTTTTACATTTTCTATGATAGAAGGACGATGCGTCATTCCAATCTAATATTTTAATTGAGGCTGATCTAGAGGTCCAAATGCATAGGGTACCATAACCAGTGAATCATCTTGATGATCCATACCTATAGATCTGAATGTTATATTGAAATCAAATAACTTTATATCCAAAACAAAACTACCATATGCTATTAGTATTGAATGTTTGGTCTAAAATATTCCCTTGATCTGATATATGATTAATTCAGAATATAAAAATACGTATAACTTTCTGATCTTTAGTTTGTTGGAATATTTGTAATCCAAGGATAATATCCTCATATCCAATAAGATTACTAGTAGCCTCAAATTCCAATTTATATGATAAATCTATTTTATCTCTAGCAGGAGGGACAATGTAGTGCCTTCCCTGGAGTCATCTCTAATAGAATCTTTGTGAAAGCACATCTTCCAGAGTTGTTGAGCTTGAGTTTCTACAAGTTTTACTAATAAACGCTTATGATAATCCTCACTAAAGGCTTAATTGAAGGATAAAATGTAGAATCCTATGTCATCCTCAATAGTATATAGTGGATAATGTTTTGGGCTATTCTTATCACTAGTGACATAAGTAAACTTGGCTTCATGATAAATCCTCCCATTTTATCCTGCAAACACATGTATAGTAGCATACTTCATGTCCATTTAGAGGGATCCACCCATCTTTATACCGATTTCTAGATAAGAGAATCCCATACTTAGGTGGTACATCAGCGACCATAACATCAATTACTATTGTTTTAGCAGGAATCTAAGCCAAAGTAACTACCAAATATTTAATCATTCCTAAGAATTTAAATTGTAAATATCATGATAAGGTAAGGTTATTTATAACCCAAGTTGTTTCATAATTATCTTTGGCATAATATTATGAGAGGCACCAGGGTCAAGCATACAATTATGTAATAATTTATCATGCACACTAAGGGTAACATAGATAGGAGTAATAAGGTCTTTTTTATCATTAGAGTGAAAACCACAATTACAAAATGCAAGAGATTCCTCGGTTAGGTTTATAGTATCCTATTGATCATATACATGGGAAGGATGTAATAGTTAATTAATTTTCTTTTGATGGGAAGTGTTTTTAACAAGCTCAGATAGAGGTATTGGAACCTTCAGTTTATTCAACACTTGTTCTAATACGAAAGAATTTTTGTCAATCTCTTTAGGCCATTTTATCAATATACTGAGCGGAGTGAGATTTTTATTTTTCAGAAGATTTATTCTGAAGATGAGTATTGGGTTTTGGAGTAGGTGAAGCTTGAGGAATTTGGTTTGCATGACTTTTACTAGAATATTTGACTAGATGAGTTTTGAAGGGAATACATGTCACAAGAGGCCTTGGTTTAAGATAATACTTCCTTTGTAACTATGCTTGAAAATGATTGAAAAAAATACCATATTGAGCAGAAGGCTACATGAATTCATGTTACACCTAAAATTTCTAGCTATGATCAATCCCCTAAAGTGACATAGCTAAGAGATCTTTTGGATATCTTTTTGTGCAATTCTAGGATGTTTGATGTACCTTGTCTCTTAACATAGGGCATCAGACCTTCCTGGTGCCTCTTTCCTACTGGAATAGTGCACGAGTGACACTTGTTTTCTCAAGACAAAGAGCATATATTAGAGAATTAATCCACCTTAGTACAATTATTATACACCTAGGATACATCTCATCATACTTTATGCTATGTCATATGGTCGAGAACTTAGGATATATTGATCATTTACTACAGTTGAGGCTCTCCACCTTGATCATTCTAACATTTGAGGTGCTCTACTTTGATCATTCTGACAATCTATATTCCCTCATTAATGATATATATTGTTAGTGCACTCCCCATCTCTTACATCAGGGAACTTGTTTGACCATGGGTACTAGTGCATGTAATTGGTATTTTTGTCCTTCCATTGGCATTTATTGCCTCTTAGAGTCTCTCTCACACACACATGTGATTACCCATGCCTATCCTACCTTCATTGATGATCCAACATAGTCCAACCATGTTTACACTAGAATTCCTGATTGCCTGGGATGGGTTGGGAGCTGATTGGTCCACTTAGGGGAGTTTTTGCGTCAAATCCTAGCCTGACACATGTATGCATCCAAATTGCCTCCATAGGATGATGATTTTATACCAATGTATTATAAGTATTTACTTCACATATGTACAAGTTGTAAACTAATAGAAACATTAGTTATTGGAACCATCTATGTGTGTTATTTTTCTCTCTTTAATTGTTTTCTTGCATATTTTGTGAATAACTTAGATTGTCAAGATTTCCTTAGCTCCTAGATATAACTATGAATAAATTATCACATGGTATCGGAGCTTTGTTGATATCCAAATAAAAACTAGAGTATTTGAATTCCTATTTAGGGAATTTTCCAGAAAATTTGAGTGTTTGTATTGTAGGTACATCCATTGTTTTCTCACACGGTGCGCAAGAAGAATGGAGCAAACACATGTGTTGCATACCCCATTCTACTATTTATAATGGATTTTTGAAATGGTAATCCAATTGAGGTCGAAAGGACTATACATATTCATAATGGGAATTGAGATCGATCTCAGTTGTGTTGTGGAGAAATCGAAGTACTTCAACAGACTTAAAGAGGAATTTGGGATGCTTTGTCTCATCATTTCATGAGATCTTCTCTTCCATGTAGATAGTATGGGAACACACACTAAATTTTGGCTCAATATTGAGTCATTTTTTGGGAATAACGATGAGATGAGAAACCATAATCTCAGAAATGAGTTGATCTCACTGAGCCCAACTCACTTTGAGACGATCGAGGACTTTCTCACCAAGTTCAAATCATTGGTGCTTCAGCTGAAAAAATGTGGAATTGAGAAGAATGAAGAGAAGATGATCTTTTATATCCTTTCAAATCTAGGGCCCAAGTACTCTATTTTTTTCTTGACATTCCATTCATGCAAGATGGCAGTTCCAATTGGAGGATGCCTCTATTGGAAGACTTCATGGAGTCTTTGACTCGGGAAGAAGACAAGCTAGTGAAAATGTGTACCATCAAATCCAGTAAGGATCAAGCCATTACTATAGGAGTCTAGAATATTTCCAAAGGCAACAATAAATCCAAGATTTCTAAGAAACAAAGAGTGAAGGAGAAGACTTATTTCGACATGGAAAGATCAAGTTCAACTGATGAAGATTTTAAAGCTAGGAAGATAAAAAATAATAGAGAGAAGCCCAAAATTTATTATTGTAGAGGTTCACATCACGTAAAGTATTTATTTAGAAAAAATATGGACATCATACCAAGCTCCTTGAGTATAATAATATTGATGTTCCATATTGTGCAAGAAGAGGGGAGTGCAATCCCTCCTTGGAGCAATAATATGGTAAGCGCTTATATGATTTGGGTGCAAGGGAGAAACCCATTTCTCATATATTTGTTTCATATGTATTTTTTATTATTTAAAGTCTAATATATCAGAATATGAAGCCTCCATCCCTTCCTTGGAAGAAACCCCAAATTTTTTATGAAAGACTCCTCCAAAAACTAGTCATTTTTCACTATTTATGACTTGTCTTTTGAAAGCTCTTTCCCACTCCAATAAAATCCTTCCTATTATGATTCTAAAGGAGACACATAGGCTTGTATGCAGGTTATGATAAATATAGACTCATTTTCCCAACCACTTGATACCAAAAAGACCCAACAACCCTCAATTTTACTAGTTGTAAAGTCTCAAACTACCTTGTTTCCAATACTATGTCACATGCATATATTGTCTGTCTTGCATATCATTCATTGGTTGGAAAACCATGTCATTTAGGGTATTTATGAACTCCACCTTGATAATTCTGATTGTTGAGGCACTATACTTTGATCGTTCTGATAATATAGATTCCCTCATTAATGAAAGTTAGTCTTTATGTGCTCCCCATCCCTTAAATCAGGGAACTTGCTTGATCATGGGCACTAGTGCATATATTTGGTGATTTTTTTCTTTCCTTGGGTATTTATTTCCTCCTAGAGCATATACCACTCACACATGTGCTCACCCATGCCTATCCTTCCTTAATTTATGATCAAGCACGATCCAACCATGTTCATAGTATCATTCGTGACTGTTTGGGATGGTTTGGGAGATGATTGGTCCACCTAGGGAGGTTTTGGGGTCAAATCCTATCCTGACACATGGATGCATCCAAATGACCTTTATAGGATAACAATTTTCTGCAAATGTATTATAAGTATGTACCACACATATGTACAAGTTGTACACTAATAGAAACATCAGCTATTGACACCATCTATGTGTGTTATTTTCCTCCCTTTTATTGTTTTCTTGAATATTTTTTGAATAATTTATATTGTGAATATTTAATTAGCTCCTAGATCTCACTATGAATAAATTCTCACATCGTTGATGCAACTTTTTCATGCAAAAGGGTCTCCAACACTGTCAAAGAGGTAAAAAATAATATTTTGAGAACATTCTAGATGAAATTCCTTATCGAGGATTATCCCAACTTATTGGAGTAGGTATCACTCATTCCCCTTCCCTCTAGGGACAATTAATAACCTTCCACTAAAAATAAATCAACCCCTTTGAGCTTCCTTTGGCCTATAAATACAATCTTCCCTTCATGGGTAAAAGGAAAATAGAGAACCAAGAGAGCACCTTTATGCTACTAGAATCACTTCTCGTATAGGAGGCAAAGAGTGTGGCTATGAGTGAGATTTATAGATCTTGTATATTATGTGAAAGTGATGTCAAACACATTATAAAAATGTGTCTTCAACATGAAGGATTCATTTGTATTTTCCACTTCTTGTGTTATTAATACAAACATGTTCTCCTTTTCCATGAATGATTTGTTTTAATATCAACTGTTCATTACTTTTCTCCTTGACCATTAGTATAGATCTTTGGATTTTCATGTCAATTTCACCATTTCTTCTTACTCTTCATGTTATTTCTAGGTACATATGACCGCAAAAGGAAAACCTTCAACACTGAGGTAAGGAAAGCTTAACATTCAAGTAATTAAATTATCTATGAGAAGGATGCATCATTTTGGATTCTTGTTCTAGATCCGACCCATGCAGACTAGGGGAACGATATTTTTATGCACTGATTGAACATTCCCTTTAACAAAATTGGAAACCATACTAGGGAATGAAAGGATCTGTGAATTTTGATGTTTATTTTTTATTACAATCACTATAATTTTTTTCTCTCGGTATTTTAAAAATATAAGGTGAGTAATCCACCTTACTTCACACTTATTTTCCTTATTGGGGTTGTGTCTATGCTTACCATAATTCTATTTTGATTCATGTTGGATTATAAGGTTATTTGATTCTTTTGGTTTCTATATCTGCTGACACACCTGGGTGTGTTTGGAATCGCGTCAGATTGTGCCTAACGCCTATTTTCCACTGTCAACAAGCGTCGTTGATTCCTTCTTCCTAGAGTAAGAAAGTGTCAGTGTCTCCTTTGTTGAAATATTGTAAATTCAAAGAATATTCTAAATGTATTTTACTTATGTAACCCAAGGTAGATGTTATTATTCCTTTGTTGGAATGTTACTATTGTAATTGGTCATCATAGAGTCATGAGGTAAAGCCTCCATTGTAATTCATGTCAATATTACCATAATGAATATAATATTATATTATATTGAGTCGTATTAAGTGAAGTCAAGCCAGTTAGTTAAGTGGGTCTGACTTGTTAGGTTAAGAGTCAAGTGACAAAAAGAGTATAAATAGAGGAGTTGNATATATATATATATATATATATCTCTCTCTCTATATATATATATATATATATGCTGAAAGGAGGAACACATGTCTGGGGTCTTGTATTGTACTTTTGATACAGCTTATATAGAGGAAGTTTTGTTGGGTTTTCTTCCCCATGAGGGTTTCCCACGATAAATCTTTGTGTTCTATTGTGTGGCTGTGCATGTCTATCTTTCAATGATCCTTTTGCTTATGGTTATGTTGTTATGATGATAAATGATATAAGATATTATATATCCATTAAGAATTGAACATGGTATCATATATACCTTGAAATAAGCCTTTTTGCAATAGAAACACTACTACAACTACAACTATTGAATATTAGGTTTTTATGCTTGAAAACCCTAGAACACTAAAACTAGTCATGTTGATACTTTCTCTATATATCAATAATGCAGAAGGATCAAGACCCAAAACTTTAACAGGTCAAAGAAGAAATATTTATTTACCCTGTGTAAATGTTTTAGCCTAAGATTCCCTATAATATAGGACATGTTATTCCTCCAAATTAGGGTTACATCCTCTCCCAGGATTCATCCTTAAACAAGTTAACAAGGGATCATTGCTATGTATCTGGATAAGAAGGTCCAAACATAATTTCTCAAGATGTTTCATATAGGGAACATAATGTAGTTTATATGGTAAATGTTTCAGACCCAGAAGGTAAAATAAAGACACGTGGAAGTCCGTACAAGTTCTCTATGTTGAATAGTCCTAAAATAATACACAAGTTTTCTATGCTGAATAGCCCCCCTTGGTGAAACCAATTATTCTCCACCCAATGGGGTTGGAAAGAAGACATAACCAAATACCTTAGTACAAATTTTCATACTCATAGGAGCAGTACTTTTGGAGATAAAGTATAAACAATATCAGGCAATTCCATAGAAGAAATTGAAGAAAACTAGGGCATAAGATATTTTGCAGTTCTAATCACAGTTTTGGGAAAATGAGTATGTTGCTCATATCTCCTTGAGTAGGAGCATATTTATATCCAATAAGATATTAAGGATACTTAAGTTTGAAAATTAGGGTTTCTCTGTCAAAACCTTGGTCCACCTGAAGCAACATTCCAAAAAATATTTCAAGCAAGAATCATATTGACGCAATCTCATTGGTCAAAGAAGAAGTTGCAAATCCAAAAGGAGATGAAGAAAAATCACAAGAAATAATACACTAAGAAAAAAAATATAAGTATTTGAATGGTATTTCCTATATATGTTGTGTATTTTGCATGAATGGAAGTATACTACTAATATGAATATTATTGGTAAGTAGCCCATGGTGCTATACAAAACTCCATTGCTACTTATCTATAATGAAACCTATTTGCTGACATTTTGGATTAGTGCACAATATCAATGATGTTATGGTAGATTTGGAAGTCATATGGAAAGTTTCTGTGAGATATGGATGAATGTTTTATTCGCTAAAACAATTGCATGATGCATAAGAATTTGTCATTATGAATATGTCCAATGAAATTTTTCTAACCATGCAACTAATGCATTTGACTTGTAGGAAAGGTTATGTACAACCACCTACAAGAAAAGGAGGATATGACTTGTTCTGAAGAACAAGTGATGTCAATTCAAAATTCACTCCAATAAACATGAACCTGAAGCTACAAGGTTCAGATACACCATGATGAAAGAAATATATTCACAAGAATATAAGAGAGTGGTAGATCCACCTCGAGAGATGACAACCATATTGGGCACAAGATATAATTAAATATGAAGAAAAGTATGATGGAAATTACAAATAAATTAAAATTCCTTAGATACACTCTAGTTGTTTGACATAGTTGAGTGGCATCATTGATACAAACCTTTCCATCTATGGAAGAAGCTATGATCAAAAAGTAACCGTTGATCATGGGGAATAATGTCTACAATATGGTTCTGAGACCTAAAGGGAATTCCGTAGTATCTTCCATATGGGTCTATAAGAACAAGTATACAAATAAAGGTTCATGGTTTGTCTCAAAAATAATAGAATATGGAATGAAATACTCTAGTGACCAAACACACTTCTCCAGTGAAGTAGAAGTATATATCGAGCAAAGAACCACCTGTGAAAAATAAGATTTGTATGATATCAGAAGGAACCCATAGATAAGGACATTCATTTACATAAGGAGATTGAATATCACCTAGAGTGATGAATATCCTAACCTTTCCTACAAGGTTGAAGATGGAAACCTATAGAAGACAACAAGCTCACATATGGGTGCAAAAGGAAATTTTCGACAAAGTTTAGGAAAAAGGATCTTGGTATCTAGTAACCTTAGATGGATACATAGAATATCAGTATAAAAATATTCTACATGTCACTCCTATATACAATATAGAGGGAGGATAATACTCTGCTTCATAAGAAGCGACTGTAGAAGGTCTTTGAGTTTGACATGGTACAACATAATGGACAACTTCCTAATGGAATAATACTTTCCCAAGATTAAAGTGGGTTTCAACCTTCAAGGTTGAATGTGTAAGACTCAGATATGTCGATGACTTGACAGGATGAACTTATGGTTGAATAAATGATGGAAGAATAGTAGTCATGTTTGGGATATATTACTCAAACCAAAAAGAAAGAGTGTGGTATTTTCCAAGTAGATTTGAAAGATAAAACATGTTGTTGATGGAAGTCTTGAAAAATACAAGATTTGTGGCTAGAGGATTCTTTCAAGAGAGAGGGAATTGATTATGAAGAGACATTTTTGCTAATATAAAGGTACACTTCCATGAGAACCATAATGACAATTGCTTCCATGATGAAGTGGAATCTACACCTGAGTGATGTAAATATAACCTTCCAGAATGATGTGTTTGAGGGAGAGGTATACATCAAACAACCATGAGGATTTGAGGTTGAAGATAGAGTGACTCATGTATAAGGCTCTGTATGGACTAAATAAAGCTCCTAGATCTTCGTATGGAATAATAGATAGCTTCTTGACAAGATTGGGATTTACCAAAAGTAAAGTTGATCCTAACATTTACCTAGAGGTTATGCATGATGAACCTATCATACTATTGTTGTATGAGGATGATCTATTTCTAACAGGAAAGGGGAAACAAATCACATAGATAAACCAAAATGTACATGAACAATTAGAGATGAAATATCTTAAATTGATGTATTATTTCCTTGGTCTAGAAGTGTGGTAGAGACCAGAAGGAATCTTTCTGAACTAGGGAAAGTATGCAATGGAAATATTAAAGAGATTTGATATGTTGGATTGTAAAGTCATGGCCACACCTATGGATACCAACCTAAATATTTTATCTGATGAATCATTGGAGTTAGTGGATATGACTCACTACAGATAGATTATTGAGTTTTTGATGTATCTAATGAATACAAGTCCAGATATATGCGTTGTTGTGAACACCTTCATTTAGTATCTAGTTAAAGATAGTCAGGTTCGGCTGATAGATGCAAAGCATGTGATGAGATACCTAAAAGGTACAATAGACTTGGGACTTTACTATGGTAAAGATATTCACTACATATTGCATTGATATATAGATTTAGATTGGGAGGGAAGTGTTTCATACAGGAAGAGCACCTCAGATGGATGTTATTGTCTGGGATCCACCATGATCTCATGGTTTAGTAGAAACACCCAACAATTTTGTTGTATCCTTTTCCAATTCCCAAGTGGAAATGGGAAGTTATTTCCATGGACATTATTACAGGATTTTCAATGACTTGGATACAACATGATTCCATCATGGTTGTGGTGGAAAAGTTGACAAAGGAAGCACATTTTACACCAGTTAAGTCTACGCATAAGACTGACGACATTGCAAAGATATTCATGAAAGAGATTTTCAAATTGCATGGATTGCCTAAGGCAATAGTCTTTGAAAGAGATGTCAAGTTCACTTCCAATTTTTGGAAGGGATTGTTTGCAGATTTGGCGATGAAGTTGAATTTCAGCACTGAGTTAACCAAGTGCTTGAAGACATGATTTGCATGTATGTGATGGACAAACCAACCAAGTGGGAAGATTATTTACACTTGGTAGAGTTTTCTTATAACAATGGACAACAAACATCCTTGGGGATGAGTCCATATGAAACTTTGTATGGAAGGAGGTGTAGGACACTCATGAATCGGGATAATCTAGTGAACAGGGTTGTTCTTGGTCTAGAATTTCTCAAGGCGATGGAGAAGGAGGTTGTAAAGACTAGGAATAATATGAAAGCATCCCAGGATAGACAGTAAAGCTATGTAGATAAGCATAGGGGGAACAGAGAGTTCAGTGTTGGGGATCATGTTTACCTCAAAGTGAGGGAAAAGAAGAGTTCCTTGAATCTTGGAAGTTGTGCCAAGATGTCACCTAGATACTGTGGGTTGTTTGAAGTGCTTGAAAGAATAGGGCCAGTTTCATATACACTTGAATTGCCTATTAGCACTAGGGCTCATAATGTTTTTCATGTTTATTTTCTTAAGAGATATGTACATGATCCTAACCATGTGATAAATTGGGATTTGATTCAAGTGGAACCCGGGGGAGAATTCCAAATTGAGTGAATATTCATCCTCTCCAAGAAGGTCACAATGATCTGGAACCAATCCATAGGGAAGGTAAACATGAAATGGGAGCACGACAGTCCTAAAGAGGGTACATAGCAGTTGGAGGATGCCATGCAATTGGCACATCCATTTTTGTTCAATTATTTAGAGAACTGAGGGTGGTGCCACCATAGAATTTTTGTTCAATTTTGTAAAGAACTGAGGATAGTGTTGTTGAAGGGGGAGAGGAATGTAACACCCTAGTTTTGACCCCATTTGCATTAAATATATATGATGAAAATATTGTATGGAATCATGACAAGGAGCGCAAGGCCAAGGTCTTGCCATTGATTTATGTTTTGTGTATAGGTGAGAAAGGTTTATGCCTATGGTTTATGGTGCTAAGTCAAGCACAGTATATAATTTTGGACATCATATAAATATGCAATTTAATTAAAAACCCACGACTAGCTATTTCGGTGGAACAAATAATGAGATGGGGGCATGATTTCCTAAAAAATAGGGAGGGGGAATGTTTAAAATTGAGCCATGGGGGAAAATCCATGTGTTAAAAGAAAAAAACCAAAAAATGTATGCCCATTTTCCTCATGGACTCACCTTTTCATTTTCCCTCATGTTGTGGGGAGCAGTGGGACATTTTGATCATCCATCCTTCACATTTTTAGTTTCTTTTTCCTAATTGTGCATGCCCAGTCCATCATCTGGATCTCACCCAAACATGGTGGTTCATTCCTATAATTCTCTATTCCATACAGTGCATGTGTGTTGTGTGTTCATCTTGTTTGCAGAACCATGTTTTGTTCTGGGTTGTTTGTCTATTGTTTGGATCTTGAGTATTGTTTTGCAATGGTCTCCTCTATCACAGAGCGAGTGGAAGTATTTTTCGCTGTGTTAACATTGTGTTCTGATGTGTGTGCATATTTTTCCTTGGTCGGAACTGGTCTAGAGTGGAATTGGATCTGAACTATCTTGATAAAAATAGTGTAGGAAGGAACCTCACAAAGAGATCTAAAGGGGGTGGTTTTCTTCTTTGCACACCTTGAACAACACTGGAAGGGAATGAATAGCCTAAGGGACTATGTAGAAGAGAAGGGGATGATTCCTTGTGTTGGGTGTGTAGATGTTTTATGAGACAAGCCTGATCTAGTGCAAGGGTCCATAGCTCGATGGTTGAGATCACTAGCTTAGAAGTTCAAGTTTTCCATCTCCTTTGCAGCCTGATAAACCCATCTGTTAATTGGCTTGGATACTCCTTAATGAGAATGTCAGATTGACTGATTGTAGTTTGATAAACCCAGTAGTATATTGGCTTGTTTGTTTGTATCCTAATAAACCCAACTGTGTTGGCTTGGATGAGTTTGGTTGTATCCTTGGCTATGTGTGAGCCTTCTAGTATTCCTCATTCCTTGTGGGAATCATGCCTAGCTTGGGGGTGGCAGTGCTTCTAAGAGATTGAGGAGCGTACTGGCCCATGGATGGGTGGAACGTTGCAGCAACGTAGCTGGTTGCAGAAAAAACTTCTTTCAAAAATAAGTATTTGTGTGTTAATCTCGGCAAATGGTATTTGCTTCATGAAATATGATGAACATGTTTAATTTGTTGAATTGATGAATTGCTTCCACTGTATAATTGCAATTGTATGAATTTGTGTATGTTTCTTTCAATACATTTTTAAATTAAGTTACGAGACTTAGATGGTCGGATTGGTGATGGCCTAAATGATCAAATATTCCCAAGAATTTTGTTAGCATGTTGAATTTCCATAGAAATATCCTTCCACAACTTTGATTTCTACAACTTGTGGGATGTGGGATGCGGGATGTAGAAACGTCCTTCCTTGTATTTCGTTCCCCGCATATTTTCTTCCGCAACTCCCCTTTTCGCACGTGGGAATGTAGGATACAGGACGAGGGAATGTGGGGATGCGGGATGCAGCATCACAATCTCTAATTCCACAATTTATTATTTCTGCAACGGTCTATTTCATGTGCAGGATGCGAGATGCGAAATGTGGAATGTTGGATGTGGGATAAAAGAACACAATTTTCATGTTTCCTCGATTCCATAGATTCAACTTTTCTACACCATTGACTCTTGCAGGATTGATTCTCCGTCATCGATCTATTTCCATATGTGAAGCAAGTTGTGATCGTTAATTTTTGTTGCGATTTTCTCCCCCGTTCGATCTCCTGTGAGATTTTTTTCATAGGTCTTCAGATTGAGCACTAATAGAAGAAATTTATATGTTATTAGGGAATATAGATAATTTATACATATATGAATAGATTGAACTTTGATATGGATGCACATTCATAATATCTATGGGGCTATGTTCATGTTTCTCCTCGGAGGTGGGAGGGGACTTGACAGTGTGGTATCAGAGCTACTAGTTGTAGCGCTAGGGCCTAAATGGGACAATTCAAATAGTTAACAGAGCTATTGGTAAATGGTTTCAAAATATTGTTAAGCTGCGTAACAAAAAAACTGCCATGGGTAGTGGGTAAGTGGTTTCAATTTTTGAAATTATCTAACAATTCTGTTTATTAACACATTTTGTAGAACTATAGTCATAGTGAGGAATTCCAGATAGGGAAGTTTGATAAAGTTGATTCGGCTAAGCTATGAGAACCAACATGTGCGACGATGCACAGAAACCCAATGAATACGAGGAAGATGTTATTGGGGAAAATGTCTAAATTGGAAATGTCGAGATAGATTCTAATGGGAGGAGGTTTCAAGATACTCGTCTAGATTTTGCAACCAGCATGAGAAGCCTAAGGGTGGAGATGACAACCCATAAGGAAGAAAATGAAAGATTGGTTAAGGCGCTAAAGGAATAGAATCAGCTAAAAGTAGTCGTGCTGCAGAGTTTGATAGACATTCAAAGGAAGATGAACACTGCGGACTGGATAGTGAGTCCAGAAGGAATTAAGAGCACTGCTAGAGGAAGAAAGATATTTCCTAGTGGTACATATGACTCTGATGGATCCACTGGTGGTTCAGGTTCTTCTTCTCATGAGAATAAGAGAAAGAGGCCCTACCAGAATCGTTCACATGATGAATATAGGAAGGTAATGCCTCCTACCTTCAATGGTGAGATAAAGAATGGTCAAGAATATGAAGCTTGTCTTCGTGGGATGAGGAAATATTTCCAAGTCCAAGACTATTCAGGAAATATCAAGGCTAGGGTAGCCATCTTCAATTTTATTGGAATAGCATCCATATGGTGGGATCACTTCAATAAAGTGAAGAAGATAAATGAAAGGAAGATTGTGTGGAAATAGTTTTAGAAGTATTTCAAGCAAAAGTACCTCTCTGACAAGTACTATGATTATAATTTCAAAGAATTCCATGAGCTGAGATTGGGACAGTGGACCATGGAAGAGTATGAAAATAATCTCTTGGAACTATTAAGGTATGTCAGGTACATCAAAGATGAGAAGGTGAAAATCTAGTGTTTTCTGAGTGGATTGCCTCAGTATTACAAACATGAAATTGAGTTTAATGAATCTAGAACTCTGGAAGAAGTGATAAGGAAAGCTAAGTATTTCTATGAACAAAGAAAAGGAAAACTTGATTATCATAAGACATGGAAGGAAAAAAATAATTAGAATTCTGACCAAAGGAAAAATGGTTTCAAACCTTCTAACTTCAAGAAGCAGCCATCCCAAGTTGAGAAGCAACCAGCTAGAGTGGTGGGAGAAGAGCAAAGAGATCCACAACAAAACAAAGCACCAATCCAATGTTGGAAATGTGGAGGAACCTACATGCACAGGTATTGTCCTCTTGAGAATGATAATGCAAGGCCATCTTAAAACATTCAAGAGGAAGAAATAGTGGGTCATGTAGCAAGGGCTGTCCCTAGACTCTATGTAACACTAGAGGACCTCTAGGAAGATCACCAGTCAACTGTGGTTGAAGTTGCAGGTAAGATTGCTGAGCAATATTTTTCTATTTTGATTGACCCTAGTTCTACTCATAGTTACATTACTCCTAGAGTAGTGCATATTTTTTCTTTTAAGAAAGTAAAGCATAGAAAATCGTGGTTGGTTCAGCTAGCCACTGGAACTAAGAGAAAGTTCATCGAAGTGGTGGAAAAATGTCCATTGGTGATGAAAGGATTGGTAACTTGTGTACATCTGAATGTTCTACCACTTGGTTCCTATGATGTTCTCATTGGAATGTATTGGTTAGAAGCTCACAAGGTAAAGCTTGATTGTTACAATAAGTATTTTGAATGCATGGATGAAGAAGGGAACCCAATAGTTATAAGAGACATTCCAAAAGTGATTTCTGTGAGGCATATTTCAGCAATGCAGTTGAAGAAGTTTTGTATCAAGGGTTGTAGAGTGTATGCAACTCATGTTGTGGAGGTAGCAAAGAATGAAACTATTAGGTTTGAGGACTATCCTGTATTGCAAGAATTCAGGGATGTTTTTCCTGATGATATTCCAGGGATTCCTCCAAAGAGAGACATTGACTTCACAATTGAAATTTCTAGGAGTAGCACCAGTGTCCAAGACACCCTAAAGATGAGTACACCAAAAATTCTAGAGTTGAAGATGCAACTGCAAGATTTGTTGAAAAAGAAGTATATCAGGCCGAGTGTGTCTCCTTGGGGAGCAACAGTTCTGTTTGTGAAGAAGAAAGATGGTACACTCAGATTGTGTATTGATTACAGACAACTAAATAAAGCCACTGTGAAGAACAAATATCCTTTTCCTAGGATTGATGACCTCTTTGATAAAATGAGAGGAGCAAAGGTATTTTCCAATATTGACTTGAGGTATGGTTACCATCAAGTGAGAATCAAGGATGAAGACATTAATAAGACAACCTTCAAAACAAGGTATGGACATTATGAGTTTATAGTGGTCCCATTTGGTCTCACAAATGCACCAGCTACATTTATGTTCCTTATGAATACTATCTTCAGCGGGTATTTAGAGAAATTTGTTCGTGTTTTCCTTGATGGAATTATTATTTACTCTAATAATGAGGAAGAGCATGAAGAACATCTGAGATTGACATTACAATTGCTCAGGGAGCATAAGCTGTATGAAAAGTTGAGCAAGTGTGACTTCCATAAGGATAGAATTCAGTACTTGGGTCACATTATCTCATAAGAGGGTATATCTATGGACCCTGACAAGATTGAAGCCACTATGAGTTGGCCTACTCCAATAAATGTGACAGATGTAAGGTATTTTATGGGTCTTGCAGGATACTATAGGAGATTCATTGAAGGATTCTCCAAGGTTGCACATTTCATCACTTCTTTGCAAGGGAATGTGATAAAGTTTGAATGGACATTGACGTGTGAATAAAGTTTCCAGCGGTTGGAGAATATTCTCACAAGTGCACCAATCTTGAAAATTGTGGACCCAAAGAAATATTTTGTGGTATGCACTGATGCATGCTGTCAACAACTTGGAGGAGCTCTTATGCAAGACAACCACGTAATATGTTATGAGTCAAGAAAATTGAAGGAGCATGAGAAGAACTATGCCACTCATGATCTGGAACTTGCAGCTATAGTACATGCTCTCAAGATGTGGAGGAATTAGTTGATGGGAAGAAGATTTGAGCTAAGAATAGAGCATACGGTGGTCTGAAGTATTTGTTTGATCAGCCTACTATAAATGCTAGGCAAGCTATATGGCTGGAGTTTTTATGTGAGTTTAATTTTGAAATCAAACACATAAAAGGAAAAGAGAATAAGATAGTTGATGCACTCAGTAGGAAGGTGCAAGAAATGCTTGTGGCATTTGTTAGTATTTTCCATTCAGATTTCAGACAATAGATTGTTAATCATGCTTCTAATGATGAATTATATGTGCAGGTAAAAGACAAGCTGTAGCAGCAAAGCCTTGAAAATAATTATGAGGGATATAAATTAGAACATGATGGACTCCTTACTTATAAGAACAGTATTTATATTCCAAATGTAGCAGATTTGAGGAGGGTTGTTATGGATGAGATCCATCAACCTCCATATTCTGGGCATCCAGGATATCAGAAGACAATTGCTACAAATATAAATTAGTACTTTTGTCCAGGATTGAAAAAGTACATGGTTGAATATATTTCAAGGTGCATGAAATGTCAGCAGGTGAAGGTGGAGCATCAACACCCAGCAGGTTTGTTGTAGCCTTTGTCAATTCCAGAATGGAAATGGGAAGTTATTTCCATGGACTTTCTTACAAAATTGCAAATGACTTGGAGACAACATGATTCCATCATGGTTGTGGAGGACAACTTGAAAAAGGAAGCACATTTTATACCGGTTAAGTCTATGTATAAGACTAATGAAATTGCAAAGATATTCATGAAAGATATTTTTAAATTGCATGGATTGCTTAAGGAAATAGTCTCTGACAGAGATGTCAAGTTCACTTCCAATTTTTGGAAGGGATGGTTTGTAGATTTGGGGACGAAGTTGAATTCTAGTGTCACATGCCCCAATTTTGTAAAATAATATTATCTTATTTTGATTTTATTCCAAGACATTATGTTAAATTTAATGCTAAGCTGTAACTGATGAATCAGCAGAGTCAAGGATGTGGAATGTAATTATGAATATTTTAATTTTAAATAAATAAAAGTGGATACAACAGCTTGGGAGAGCTGTTAAAAAGAGTGTTACTGGTCAAGTAGGTGGAGAGCAAATAGATAAGTGGCAACATCCTCAAACACTTCCTATGTTGCAGGTGGAAACCTCCCTATATTTGGGGTCATGATCCCCCAAGAAAGTGGGATCAGAGCAGGTGGCTCAACTAATGACAACTAACCCAAAAAGACCTAGGCAATCTTAATAAAATATCCCATTGAAGAGATTTGAGGCTGTTCATTTCCACGAGAAGAATCATTCAAGTGAATGCACTTCAAGGAATTCACTAGGAAGGGAATTTTTGAGGAAGGTGTTTGAGGAGTAAACTGCAAGAAGATGATCTAGCACAACTTTTTAGATGAAAGATCTTGCTGTAGTGTGTAGAGTTGGTATTGAGTATTTGGACTAGTACATTGTTGATTGGTCCACCTAATTCCAGCCAAGGAGAACATAACATGATTGGGGGTATTTAGAAGTCATCGTCTGATCACTCTCCAAGAGTTGGTAGGGAGGAACGACCTCCCATTGTTGTTGTCATCCATCTTTAAAAATAGGTTCCACTATCTTTTGATTTCTGTGTTAAATTTTATATATGTGTGTGAATAATTGATGAATGATTATATGTTATGTTGTAGATTGTTAAGTTTGAAATCTCTTATTAGTTTTAATAATGAATCTGTTCTTTGATGAAAGATAAATTCTACCTATGTTTTTCCCCATCTGGAGTAATCCAGATCATAATCTAGCATAGGTAGTGTGTTTAAATGAATGAAGTATGATAGGAATATGAAATGAATAGAGTACTTATGTTTTTCAGAGTATTGAAATGATTTCTTTCAGTAGATAGATGTTTTTCCAGAAAGAATATTATCTATTTCGTAGACTTGTTGTTAGAACTAGACTGTATATTTAGAATATCAGAAAGGAAACATAATCATATTATTTACTAACAATAGTATGTTCAAGTATGAATTTCATTTTTCTACACAGTACCTACTTCTTTAAACTATATATACTGAAACAGAAGGAATAGAAATATTAGTTGAACGCTTAATATTTTTGTTAAGTAAAGAAGCAAATATAGTTCTATTAGTTTATTTATTTTCCTACTATTAATAGCTATTTTACCTGCAACTATCTAAACTTTAAGGATAGGTAACCTGATTAAATTCTAAAGATAAACTAATTGAATTAATGAATACCATAATTAAGAACTTAATAACCCTTATAATATTATTTCTCTTAGAATCAAAATAACGAACAGACAGTAGTAACCTATGCATATAATATTATTAATAAAGAACTGTTCATACACTTGCAGACAAATTAGATGTAAGGAGTATTAACAGGATAAAAGTTCTTATTCCTTTCACCAAGTGTACAAAAGAATCTTATTAAAATAAACTCGATTATTATAGACTGCTCTTAGTCTTATTTAATAATATATATATAAATACAAACATAAACTTAAGAGAATACATTATTTATAGATAATAATGTTATTAATACAAATAATATTATTATAAATAACAACCATTATTGTTATAAATTATTAATTCTTTTAAACAAAATGAAGAAAATTTTGACATAATTGAATGAACAAAATAAATACAGAAATTAATACTTTTAAAAGTTTAATGGGTAAAAACCCTAACTCATACTTCTGAGCATAATTTATCTATTTACTTATATACATTATTAACCTAGAATAACCACAAGAATAGTTCTTTTCAACTATTAAAAGACCCAGGTACAATTATTACACAGAAATGAATTATAATACCGAATAACATTTACGAATCTTATACTAATAAAGGAAAATGTGTCTTCTATATTACTGACAGGATGTACCTATGAAAATGAAAGATAGGGTTAAAACCCTTATGAATATTACATTTACAAATAACAAAATATTGAAGTAATAAACCAATTTATTAAATTATGTAACTATTATAAACCAAGCTAATATAATTTACTCACAGAACTTTAAGGACAAATAACATGACTGAGTAATTACTATTATTAGAATCATTTTATATTAAAACGAGTGTTTTACATGTTAAACCCTAATATATAACTTTAGATAAAATAAGCAAGAATTAAGTTACGGCCACAAGTATCAGTCTCAAAACTTTATTTATAAACCCATACACAGAGTATTCAAATAGAGTATATAACTTCATTACATTCAAGAAGGGTAAAACCCTAACTTTTTACACGGAGCGTAATTTAAAACATTTGTTAAACCAAACAAGTTTACTGACAACACTGTCATTACATAAACCATTAATTTAACCAGGCTGTAAAGCCAAACTTCATCTAAATACAGTGCTCAGTTAAACTGACTCTACCCTAGCGAGTGTTTGATATTGAGTGTTACAACAATAACCTGTAAAAACAACAAACATAACTCATGGCGAGTCGAGGGAGGTTTTCCCAAAACCCTGGGTGATTCCATTGACAACCCTAAAACTAGTAGAGTGAAAAATCCAACACTTGAACCACGGGGCTTACCCAAAAACAAACCACAAGCCATGACCTTCATTGGAGACTGTCTATTTCTCCTTGTAAAATATTTACTATGGAAAGCACCTGCAACCAAGGTTTTAGACCACTGTCAGTTCACAAATAATTATACAAACCACAGTAACAACAAAGTATTTTTGCAGTAAAGTAATTGAACTTAAAATTTATTAATTACCTATCAAGTTGAAAACGCCGACAACCTCGTTGAAGAATAGTCACCTACAGGTTGTGCAAACGAAGACTCAACAGCCTGCAAGTTAAAAGCCTCATGCAACAGCAAGCCACAAGGACTGTAAAAGAAACTAGAACATACCATCAACCATGGGGATAATTGAAGGAGAATATTACTGACAGCAGGACAATGGAGCCAACTATCTCCACTAGTTACAGAGAAAGAACCAAGCCCTTGGGAATGGATTTTAAAACCATGCACTGGAGACAATTGCAGCATGGAACCGAGACACAAGACAGCCAGAGCAAGGAGGACCGACGATCGCCATGGAAGCCAAATAGAGTAGCTTGAAGTGCTAGCGCAAACTACGGAAAGGAAATGATAAGGGTTAGGTTTCAAGCAGTGTTTTATATCCCCGATGCTTGGTCGGGAGATGACCACATAGCCAACAAATCAAATCATGCAGGGGGTCGTAAACTATAGTTCTTGCATAAAATCAAGAACCAATTATTAAATCATTGGGAACGAGTTTTTAAACTATAATATCAACCCAATAATTTGCCATGCCATCGTTAATCATATGCGCCATATCATATGTAGTATAGTGAGAATATTATCAACATGATGGTTACGTTGACCTAGCTTATAGTGTCACTCGTAAATCTTAGTTAATAGCCCGATTTGGTTTATGCATTAAACAGTTTTCACCAATAACATTATATTATCATATTATAACATCATAATAACAATATGAATTGTTGCATATCCTTTTTCTAAACATTTTTTTTGTTATAAGACAGAAATCAAATAATGTGTGTCTTGTTTATAGATAGAGATCAGAGTTTTAGGTCTTTATTATAGATAAGAGATTAAATGTGTATATGGGAGAGTTCATGTTAAATAATAAACAACTATAGTTTTCCCTTGTAATAAAAGATAAACTATAGTTTATACATAGTAAATCTTTTGTAATAACAACGTTACAAGTTATAGTTTTATAAATGGCATGATGTAATAGTGGAGAGAATTATAACCCTAGTTTAAATACGTTTATGATCACGAACTAATTATAGACTGAATGTATATCAAAAAAATAGATTATGCATGTCGATAAGACTTATATAAACTAATAACTCAAATAGTAATAGAACTTTGAAGTGATACAAAACTTATTGTAAGAACACTATTATGAAATTCTGTTGCACAGTTCAAAGCGACAATACTTTGATGAATTTTGGGATTATAACTTAACTTGAAGATTACTAAATATTCACCAGATCAAATGGGTAGTAAAGTAGTATGGAACAAAAGAAGATAACTAGAATAGGAATGATCCTATTAAATCCAAAATTACTAGAACCATAGGGTTCGACTCAAAAATAAAATATAGGCAAACTATGATCTCATGTAGGAAGGAATTATGGTTTTTCAGTTTGCTCAATCGAATTTACATTGTCCAAAGGATAACAGGCTGTAAGTTGCATCGCAGAAATGAAATGTGGGACCGTAGTTTCCCAGATAAGAAAATGTATTGTTATATAAATACTGACAAAAACAATCATTATATCATTGCAAATTAAATAGACCAAAGTAGAAATACTTTGCAACTAAGATTCTAATGTTTAAAGTTGCAAACATATCTTACTGTTGTTACTTACTTCTGAACATGATTACCTCACAAAAACTATTTAAAGTTTAGCAGCTTAATTACTAAGCTTTTTAATTGCAAATAAATACTGCTAGATACTTGAAAGAACTTTTATTTTGTACTCGATCGATCATACCTATAAACCTGTAAGAACGAGTAATCATCTGTGTTAGCACAATTGCTAACTAAGCCCCCGATTCAAAAGTATATTTCACCTACTTGACATGAAGAGACTCATCAGTAAACTGAAGTGAAATAGCACACAAAAAGACTTTATTCTTGTTACAAAAGTGAACTGTTAAGTTATTATAATTAATATTTAGTGAAACTAATTACTTGACTATTTCTTTTATTTGTAAACCGTTAGCTGTTAGTAGACGACAGGGTTTAGCATTAATTGTTATCTCAAAATTTTAAATTTTTGTGAAAATTTGGGGTTTTGACATGTGGTATGAGAGCACAAGGTTCAAACACTAGGAATTGATGTATCCCAACTAGATTTTATAAAACAGTAAATTAAATTATTATGCTGACGTATTTTATTTTTAAACGTTATTCAACAGAGAATTGTTTTTCATGAATTTTAATAGGCAGGTATGGAAAGGATGGAAGAATATGCAGAGGAGGAGTCTCCAGTTACTGAAACAGGAAATTTACCAAGAGATCATATACCAGAGGATTTAACTACTAATTCCTCAGTATTGTTACAAACTGTAAAAGACTTAAAAATTGAAATGGAGTCTGTAAAGTGAGAGAATGAAAGGATTCTGAGGGCTTAAGAAGAGCTGAATCACATCCTAATTGAAAAGTTTCAAACTGAGGTTAGGGGTAGAAGGTCACAATCTGAAGATGCCAGTCATCAACGAAAATATAAAAAGATGAAGCATACAAAAACTGAATGTAGTTCATCTTTTGAAGTGTTTGGTGAACAACAAAATTACCATACTACTAGTGACAGTAATGATGATAATCTGTACACTAAAAAGAGGAAATACAAACATTATGAGGAAATTTCTGAGGAATTCAAAAGCTAAAACCACCAACCTTTAATGGAAAGACTCAGAAGGGAGAGGAAGCTGAATCCTAGTTATCTAGGATGAAGAAGTACTTCTAAATATATAATTATTCTAACCAGTTAAAGGCTAGGATGGCTATATATAACCTCTCAGGAAAGGCTGACATTTGGTGGCAGGACTTGAAGAGAGTTAAGGGTATAAAAGAGAAGAAAGTTAACTGGAGTACCTTTAAGAGGTATTTCAAAATGAAATTCCTGTCTAAGCAGCATTATGAGGAGAGAGCCAAAGAGTTTTATGAATTGAAGTTAGGTCCAATGACAATGAAGGATCTGAACAGTAAGTTCTTAAGTCTACTTATGTATGTACCATACCTTGTAGATGAGAAACCAAAGGTATAGAGATTCCTTAGTTGTCTACCGTATCATATTAAAGATAGAATTGAATACGATAACCCAAAGACATTGGAGGAAGCTATGAGAAAGGATAACTTTTGTTTTGAGCAAAATTAGAAAAAATAAAGCTTGGCCAACTGGAAGGCTAAGAAAAACAATAATCGGTTTTAACAAAAGAAGAAGGATTTTGTGCCTAACAGAAATTTTAAGAACAATAAGGGAAAAAACTATTCTAATAACAAGAATTTCCAAGGAAATAGGAACAGTACACCCAACAATTAGAATAATTTTAAAGGTAAGGAAACTGCAAATAATCACGAAAACTTTACCAAGAAATTTGAGCGTAAAGAGCCTATCAAGTGTTGGGAGTGTAATGTCCCACAGTATGCTTCAGTCTGTCCAAACCAGAAGAAGACTGTTAGCAATATTCATACTATACAGGAGGAGATGACCGTTGGGGAACTAGCAAGGAGCATGCCTAGAATCAACGCAACCTTGGAGAACCGACAAGCTAAATATAAGACTTCCATGCTGGAAGTAGAAGGTATGATAAATCATACCCATGTAACTATTTTGATTGATCCAGGAGCTAGTCTCAGTTATATTCCACCTCAGATAGTATAAAAATGTAAGTTATATGTTGATACGTTTGAGAATTCATGGTTAGTTCAGTTAGCCACTGGTGCTAAAAGAAAAGTAACTTGTTTTGTGAAAGAATGTGCATTAGTTATGGATAAATTTGAAACCGTTGTTAAACTTAATGTTCTACCACTTGGATCTTATGATTTGCTGACTGGTATGGACTGGTTAGAACAACATAGAGTAATTCTAAACTGTTATGATAAAAATTTCACATGCTTAAACAGTGATGAAAAACCGGTAAGTGTTGAAGGTATTCCTAGAAAAACTACTATAAGGTAGATTTCTGCTTTACAACTTAAAAGAGCTATTAGACAAGGATGTAAAGCTTACGTAGTAACAATTACTAATGAGGAAAGTAAAATTAAAATAGATAAGTTAAAAGTGGAATACATCCCAGTCTTAAAGGAATATGTTGATGTATTCCCAGAAGAAATTCTGGGATTACCTCCAAAAAACGAATTGGATTTCACCATTGAGCTGGTACTGGGTGCAGTACCTAGCCCAAATGCCCCTTATCGAATCAACATATTGGAACTCAATGAATTAAAATCACAAATAAAAGAGTTAATTGATAAAAACTATATTCGACCAAGTGTGTCTCCCTAGGGGGCACCTATCATCTTCGTCAAGAAGAAGGATGAAACTATGCGACTTTGCATAGATTACCGTCAGTTAAACAAGATGACCATCAAAAATCGATATTCGTTGCCTCACATAAATGATCTATTTGATCAACTACGTGGAGCCATGGTGTTTTCAATAATAGATTTAAGGTCTGGATATCATCAAGTGAGGATTAAAGATGAAGACATCTTTAAGACAACTTTCAGAACAAGATATGGTCATTATGAATTTGTTGTAATGCCATTCGGGCTTACTAATGCCCCAACTATCTTCATGTGTTTAATAAACAACATAATGCATAATTATTTAGATAAGTTTGTGGTCATGTTTATCGATGACATTCTAATCTATTAAAAAATTGAATAAGAACATAAAGAACATCTAAAAATTGTTTTGCAAGAGTTGTGGGAACATCAACTCTTTGCAAAGATTAGTAAGCGTGATTTCTTTAAGGATAAGATTCAGTATTTAGGTCATGTAGTGACTAAGGAAGGAATTTTCGTAGATCCTGAAAAGATACGAGAAATTGAAGATTGGTCGGTTCCTAAGGATGTGACTAATGTTAGATCATTCATGGGCATTATCGATTACTACTGAAGGTTCATTGAAGGCTTTTCAAGGATAGAAAATATGATAACTTCTTTGTAGAAGAAAGGAAAGAAGTTGGATTGGAATCAGAAATGTGAAGAAAGCTTTAAAAAGTTAAAAACTTTGTTAACGAATGCACCTATTTTAAGAATAGCAGATCCTAATAAAGAATTTGTAGTGTGCACTGATGCCTGTAATGATGGCTTAGGTGGTGTTCTGACTTAAGAAGGGCATGTTATTTCCTATGAGTCTAGAAAGCTAAAAGCTCATGAAAAGAATTATGCAACATATGATCTGGAATTAGCATCTGTAATACACGCCTTAATGATGTGGTGACATCACCTAATTCACACAAAATTTGTTTTAATGACTGATAATAAAGGATTGAAGTATCTTTTAGATCAGCCTAATTTAAATGCCAGACAAGCTAGGGGGTTAGCTTTCTTAAGCGAGTATGATTTTGAAATCTAGCATATAAAAGGTAAGGAAAATAAAGTTGTTGATGCATTAAGTAGGAATACAAGGCTGAATTTTGCAACAGCAATCAACACTTATGTTTTAGACTTAGATGAACAGCTTAAAGAAGGAATAAAACAAGATGAAATTTACCAGAATTTGCAAGCTAAAGTTAAAGAAAATCCAACAGAAAACTTAATAAAAGGTTACAGTTTAAATGAAAAAGAATTTTTACTGTATAAAGATAAACTGTATGTACCTAACGTATTTAAAGTCAAGCTGTTAATTCTGGATGAAATTCATAAAACACCATATTCAGGTCATCCAGGTTATCAAAATACTATAACCATGTTAAGAAAAGAGTATGTTTGGCCAAATATGAAAACTGAAGTAGCTAAATATATTGCAAGGTGTTAAGAATGTTAACAAGTAAAAAATGAACACCAACACCCAGCTAGTTTGCTACAGCCTTTACCTAGCTGGAAATGGGAGGTAATTAGTCTATATTCCCTAGCTAGAAATGGGAGGTAATTAGTCTATATTTTATTACTAGATTACCTAGAAATCAAAATCAGAATGATTCTATCATGGTAGTAGTTGATAATTTAAGCAAAGCAGCTCATTTTATACCTGCTAAAACTCCTTACAAGGCTGCCAACATAGCTGACATTTTTCTAAAGTAGATTTTCCAATTACATGGAGTACCAAAAGTCATAATCTCAAATAGAGATCATAAGTTTACAAGAAATTTTTGAAAGTCTTATTTTAAAGGGTTAAACACTACATTAAATTTCAGTACTTCTTTCCATCCTCAAACAGATGGACAAACTGAAAGGGTAAACCAGGTACTGGAAGATTTATTGAGAATGTATGTGAAAGATCAACCAGGTAAATGGAAGGACTATTTACATCTGGTAGAATTTGTGTATAATAGTAATTATCAGACATCAACTAGATTTAGTCCGTTTTACATTTTATATGGACAGAAATGTAATACTCCTATCTCCTGGAGTAATCCAATAGATATATTGGTATTAGGTCCATAACTATTGAAAGAAATGGAAGAAATTGTGAAACAAGTGCAGAGAAATCTGAAAGTGGCACAGGATCGGCAGAAAAGTCAAGCAGACTCGAAAAGAACTCTAAAGGAGTTCCAGGTACATGAACATGTGTTCATTAAGGTAAGGCCCAAAAAGAGCTCTATAATATTGGGGAGTTGTGCAAAATTAGCACCTCATTACTGTGGCCCATTTGAAATTTTGTCTAGGATTGGACAAGTAGCTTACCAATTAGCATTACCACCTAACTTAAGAGTACATAATGTTTTTCACATTTTTGTTTTAAATATATATGTTCATTATGCTACTCATGTTGTTAACTAGAATTTTATACAGGTGGAACCAGAACGAGAATTTCTGGTGGAACCAGACTGTATCCTTGGGAGGAGGGAAATTACACTTTGGAACTGCACCATTGGACAGGTGAAGGTGCAATGGAAGCACCTTAGTCCATAGGAAGCCACCTGAGAATTGGAAAGTAAAATGCGAGATGCATATCCAATTCTGTTTCAGGGGACTTCGAAGGATAAAGAATAAATAACATCGAGGACGATGTTATATTCTAAGGGGGTGTGTATGTCACAGGCCCCAATTTTGTAAAATAATATTATCTTATTTTGATTTTATTCCAAGACATTATGTTAAATTTAATACTAAGTTGTAATTGATGACTCAACAGAGTCAAGGATGTGGAATGTAATTCTGAATATTTTAATTCTAAATAAATTAAAGTGGAGACAATAGCTTGGGAGAGCTATTAAAAAGAGTGTTACTAGTCAAGTTGGTGGAGGAGACTAGGTGGAGAGAAAATATACAAGTGGAAGCATCATCAAACAATTCCTATGTTGCAGGTGGCAACCTCCCTATATTTGGGGTCATGATCCCCCAAGAAAGTGGGATCAGAGCAGGTGGCTCAATTAATGACAACTAACCCAAAAATACCTAGGCAATCTTATTAAAAGAGTCCATTGAAGAGAGTTGAGGATTCTCATTTCCAGGAGAAGAATCATTTAGGTGAATGCACTTCAAGGAATTCATTGGGAGGGGAAATTTTGAGGAAGGTGTTTGAGGGGTAAACTACAATAAGATGATCTAGTACAGCTTTTCAGCAGAAAGATCTTGCTGCAGTGTGCAGATTTGGTATTGAGTCTTTGCACTAGTACTTTGTTGATTGGTCCACTTAGTTCTAGCCAAGGAGACTAGAACAGGCTTAGGGGTCTTGAGAAGTCACTGTCTAAGAGCTCTCCAGGAGTTGGTAGGGAGGAACGACCTCCCATTGCTGTTGTCATCTAGCTTTAAAAATAGGTTCCATTATCTTTTAGTTTCTATGTTAAACTTTATATCTGTGTGTGAATAATTGATGAATGATTATATGTTATGTTGTAGATTGCTAAGTTTGAAATCTCTTAGTCGTTTGAATGCTGAATCTATTCTTTGATGAAATATAAATCCTACCTGTGTTTTTCCCCATCCGGAGTAATCCAGATCATACTCTAGCACAGGTAGTGTGTTTAAATGAATGAAGTATGATAGGAATATGAAATTAATAGAGTAATTATGTTTTTTAGAGTATTGAAATGATTTCTTTTAGTAAATAGATGTTTTTCCAGAAATAATATTATATGTTTCATAGAGTTGTTGTTAAAACTAGACTGCATATTTAGAATATCAGAAAAGAAACAGAATCATATTATTTACTAACAGTAGTATTTTCAAGTATGAGTTTCATTCTTCTACACAGTACCTACTTATTTAAACTATATATACTGAAACATAAGGAAAAGAAATATCAGTTGAATGCTTAATATTTATGTTAAGTAAAGAAGCAAATATAGTTCTGTTAGTTTATTTCTTTTCCTAATATTGATAGCTATTTTACCTGCAACTATATACACTTTAAGTAAGGACAGGTAACCTGACTAAATTCTAAAGATAAACTAATTGAATTAAGGAATATCATAATTAAGAACTTAATAACCCTTATAATATTATTTCTCTTAGACTCAAAATAATGAGCAGACAGTAGTAACCTATGTATATAATATTATTAATAAAGAACTGTTCATACACTTGCAGACAAATAATATGTAAGGAGTATTAACAGGATAAAAGTTCTTATTCCTTTCACCAGGTGTACAAAATAATCTTATTAAAATAAACTCAATTATTATAGAGTGCTCTCACTCTTATTTAATAATATATATATATATACAAACATAAACTTAAGAGAATACATTATTTATAGATAATAATGTTATTAATACAAATAATATTATTATAAATAACAAACAGTATTGTTATAAATTATTAATTCTTTTAAACAAACTAAAGAAAATTGTGACAGTAATCGAATGAACAAAATAAATACAGAAATTAATACTTTTAAAAGGTGAAAGGGTAAAAACCCTAACTCATACTTCTGAAAATAATTTATCTATTTACTTATATACATTATTAACCTAGAATAACTGCAAGAATAGTTATTTTTAACTATTAAAAGAACCAGCTACAATTATTACATAGAAATGAAATATAATACCGAATAACATTTACGAATCTTATACTAATAAAAGAAAATGTGTCTTCTATTTTACTGATAGGATGTACCTGCGAAAATGAAAGACAGGGTTAAAACCCTTATGAATATTACATTTACAAATAACAAAATATTGAAGTAATAAACCAATTTATTAAATTATGTAACTATTCTAAACCAAGCTAATATAATTTACTCACAGTCCTTTAAGGAGAAGTAACAGGACTGAGTAATTACTAAAATTAGAATCATTTTATATTAAAACGAGGGTTTTACAAGTTAAACCCTAATATATAACTTCAAATAAAATAAGCAAGAATTAAGTTACGGCCGCAAGTATTAGTCTCAAAACTTTATTTATAAACCCATACACAGAGTATTCAAACCGAGTATATAACTTCATTACATTCAAGAAGGGTAAAACCCTAACTTTTTACACTGAGTGTAATGTAAAACATTTGTTAAACCAAACGAGTTTATTGACAACACTATCATTACATAAACCATTAATTTAACCCGGTTGTAAACCCAAACTTCATCTAAATACAGTGCTTAGTTAAATCGAGTCTACCCTAGTGAGGGTTTGATACTGTGTGTTACAACAATAACCTATAAAAACAATAAACATAACTCATGGCATGTCGAGGGAGGTTTTCCCAAAGCCCTGGGTGATTCCATTGAGCACCCTAAAACTAGTAGAGTGAAAAATCCAACACCTGAACCATGGGGCTTACTTGAAAATGAACCACGAGCCACGACCTTCATTGGAGACTGTCTATTTTTCCTTGTAAAAGCTTTACTGTGGCGAGCACCTACAAGAAAGGTTTTAGACCACTGTTAGTTCACAAATAATTATACAAACCATAGTAACAACAAAGTATTTTTGCAGTGAAGTAATTGAACTTAAGATTTATTAATTACCTGTCAAGTTGAAAATGCTGACAACCTCATTGAAGCATAGTCACCTATAGGCTATGCAAACAAAGACTCAACAGCCTACAAGGTAAAAACCTCACACAACGACAAGCCATGAGGACTGCAAAGGAAACTGGAACAGGCTGTCAACCACAGGGATATTGGAAGGAGAATATCACTGCCAGTAGGACAATAAAGACAACTATCTCCACTAGTTGTAGAGTGAGAACCAATCCCTTGGGAATGGATTTTAAAACCACGCATTGGAGACAATTTCAGCATGGAACCGAGACACAAGACAACTAGAGCAAGGAGGACCGATGGCCACCATGGAAGCCAAGCAGAGCAGCCTCAAGGGCTAGTGCAAACTGCAGAAAGGAAATGATAAGGGCTAGGTTTCAAGCAGTGTTTTATATCCCTGATACTTGTCAGGAGATTTCCATGTAGCCAACAAATCAAGCCATGTAGGGGGTCTTAAAGTATAGTGCCTGCATAAAATCAAGAACCAATTATTAAATCATTGGGAATGAGTTTTTAAACTATAATATCAACCCAATAATTTTCCATGCCATCATTAATCATATGCGCCATATCATATGTAGTATAGCGACAAGATTATCAACATGATGGTTACGTTGACCAAGCTTATAGTGTCACTCATAAATCTTAGTTAAAATCCTGATTTGGTTTATGCATTAAACTCTTTTCACCAATAACATTATATTATCTTATTATAACATCACAATAACGATATGAATGGTTGCATATCCTTTCTCTAAACATTGTTTTTGTTATAAGATAGAAATCAAATAATGTGTGTCTTGTATATAAATAGAGATCAGAGTTTTAGGTCTTTATTATAGATAAGAGATTAAATGTGTATATGGGAGAGTTCATGCTAAATAATAAACAACTATAGTTTTCCCTTGTAATAAAAGATAAACTATAGTTTATGCATAGTAAATATTTTGTAATAACAACGTTACAAGTTATAGTTTTATAAATGGCATGATGTAATAGTGGAGAGAATTATAACCCTAGTTTAAATACGTTTATGATCATGAATTAATTATAGACTGAATGTCTATCAAACAAACATATTATGCATGTCTATAAGACTTATATAAACTAATAACTCAAATAGTAATAGAACTTTGAAGTGATACAAAACTTATTGTAAGAACGCTATTATTAAATTATGTTGCTTAGTTCAAAGCGACAATACTTTGATGAATTTTGGGATTATAACATAACCTAAAGATTACTAAAGGTTCACCAGATCAAATGGGTAGTAAAGTAGTATGGAACTAAAGAAGATAACTAGAATAGGAATGATCCTATTAAATCCAAAATTACTAGAACCATAGGGTTCAACTCAAAAATAAAATATAGGCAAACTATGATCTCATGTAGGAAGGCATTATGGTTTTTTAGTTTTCTCAATCGAATTTACACTGTCCAAAGGATAACAGTCTGTAAGTTGCATCACAAAAACGAAATGTGGGACCGTAGTTTTCCAGATAAGAAAATGTATTGTTATATAAATACTGACAAAAACAATCATTATATCATTGCAACTTAAATAGACCAAAGTAGAAATAATTTGTAACTGAGATTCTAATGTTTAAATTCACAAACATATCTTGTTGTAGATACTTACTTCTGAACATTATTACAAGAAAAACTGTAGGAAGCCAAATGGTTTTACCTCACAAAAACTGTTTAAAGTTTAGCAGTTTAATTACTAAGCTTTTTAATTGAAAATAAATACTACTGGATACTTTAAATAACTTTTATTTTTTACTTGATCGATCATACCTGTAAACCTGTGAGAACCAGTAATCATTTGCGTTAGCATGATTTCTAAGTAAGCCCTGGATTCAAAAGTAGATTTCACCTACATGACATGAAAGGACTCATCAGTAAGCTGAATTGAAACAGCACACAAAAAGACTTTATTCTTGTTACAAAAATGAACTGTTAATTTATTATAATTGAGATTTAGTGAAACTAATTACATGAGTGTTTATTTTATTTGAAAACCCTTAGCTGTTAGTAGACTGTAGGGTTTAGCATTTATTGTTCTATCAAAATTTTAATTTTTTGTGAAAATTTGGGATTTTGACATTCAGCACTGCCTACCATCCTCTGACTGATGGGGAGATAGAGAGAGGTAACCAAGTGCTTGAATACATGCTTCACATGTATGTGATGAAAAAACCAACCAAGTGGGAATATTATTTACACTTGGTAGAGTATGCTTATAACAATGGACAACAAGAATCCTTAGGGATGAGTCCGTATGAAGATTTGTATGGAAATAGGTGTAGGACACCTATCACTTGGGATAATCAAGTGAACAGGGTTGTGCTTGGTCTAGAATTGCTCAAGGAGATGGAGTAGGAGTTATAAAGATCAGGCAGAATCTGAAAGAAGCACAAGACAGATAGAAAATCCATGCAGATAAGCATAGGGTGAACAAATAGTTCAGTGTTGGGGATCATGTTTACCTTGGAGTGAGGGAAAATAAGAGTTTCTTGATGCTTGAAAGTATAAGGCCAGTTGCATATAGACTTGCATTGCCTAGTAGCACTAGGGCTCATAATTTTTTTCATGTTTCTTTGCTTAAGAGATATGTACATGATACTAACCATGTGATAAATTGGGACGTGATTCAATTGGAATCTCAGGGAGAATTCCAAATCGAGCCAATGCGCATCCTCGCTAGGAAGGTCACAATGCTCTGGAATCGAACCATAGGGAAGGTAAAGGTGAAATGGGAGCACTACAGTCCTGAAGAGGCTACATGGGAGCTGTGGGATTCCATGCGATTGGCACATCCATTTTTTTTCAATTCTGCAGAGCACTAAGGGCTGTTCCAGCATAGCATTTTTGTTTAATTTTGTAAAGCACTAAGGACAGTGTTGTTGAAGGAGGAGCGGAATGTAACACCGCGGTTTTAACTCCGTTTGTCTTAAATATATATGATGAAAATACTATATGGAATCATGGTAAGGAGATCAAGTCCAAGGCCCTACCATTGATTGATGTTTTGTGTATAGGTGAGCAAGGTTGATTTTGACAGTTTATGGTTCTAAGTCAAGCACAATATATAATTTTGGACATCATATAAATATGAAATTTAATTAAAAACACACAACCAACTATGTCAATGCAACAAATAATGATATGGGGGAATGATTTCCTAAACAACAGGGAGGGGGAATGTTTAACCTTGAGCCATGGGGGAAAATCCATGTGTTAAAAGAAAACGCCCATAAGACGTATGCCCATTTTTCTCATGCAGTCATGTTTTCATCTTCCATTATGGTATGGGGAGAGGTGGGATGTTTTGATCATCTATCCTTCATGTTTTTTGTTTCTTTTTCCTCACTATGCATGCCTAGTCCATCATCTGGATCTCATCAAAATATGGTGGTTCATTGCAATTATTCTCTATTCCATATTGTGCATGTGCGTTGTGCGTTCATCCTATTTATAGAACCGTGTTTTGTTCTGGGTTGTTCATTTGTTGTTTGGATCCTGAGTATTTTTTTGCAATGGTCTCCTCTATCACAGAGCGAGTGGAAGTCTTTTTTGTTGTGTTAACATTGTGGTCTGCTATGTGTGCATATTTTTCCTTGGTCTAAACTGGTCTAGAGTGGAATTGGATCTGAAATAGCTTGATAATCCTAGTGTAGGAAGGAACCTCACAAATATATATATATATAGGGGTTGGTTTTATTCTTTGCAAACCCTAAACAACACTCGAAGGGAAGGAATAGCCCAAGGGACTATGTAGCAGAGAAGGGGATTCTTTCTTGTTTTGGTTGTGTAGTTTTTTTAGGAAGAAAGATTGATCTAGTTCAGGGGTCAACAGTGTTTCTGCCTTTCACACACTTGGGTCACATGGAAAAAATCTTCTAGCCACTTGGTGTGTCCTTGGGGGAAAATCTCGAGTCAAGGCTGTCAGCTTGTTCTTGACTCCTCCGTTTAGGCTCAACTCCTAACAAAGACAAGGGGGGTAGACCCTATTTAGTATGGTGATGTTAAGTTGAATGAGTTACTTAGGAGTTTGAAGTTTAACCATAAACAACCATAGATGACAAGATACAAAATGAGCGCATGAAAGCACAATGCTGAGACACAATATATATATATATATATATATATATATATATATATATATATATATATTAAGAAAATAGCCAGTGCCTTAAAATCGAGTCAATAGATAATCAATGTACTTGCATGTGCTTGGAGTGAAATTTTTGTGATTGCCTCTTGGTACATTTTAAGTTAATGTGAAATTTGAGTTGATTAAAATTAGGCGAAAGGGGGGGACTCCAGATATACCCGAGAGTACTTAGAGTATGTCCAAAACTAAACCATCACGGCTACCTGCAAGGAATATTTGAGCTGAATGGAGTCTTTGAGGCTATTGTTCATAATGCACCCATAGGTGCAACAAATATCGGCGCTCCGAGGTCACTTTTTAGGAGTTCCCACTTCCTTTGGGTATTTTGCAACCGTACGGGTTTGATCGAGGTGTTGGATTTTCACCTGATGGTTTGTCAATTTGGGAGAGTGAATCCTAATTATTCTAGTCACTCAAGTGATTTTGATGCAACTTGACTAATCGAATGAACCAAATCCAAGTGCAGAGCATACACACCAGAGTCTTGTCAATTTTAGTAAATTTTAGACAAGGTGTTCTTATTAAAAAGAAAACCCCCCAGGAACCTCTTTCAGTCCAAGTGGACCTAAATCATGGAATTAAGGAGGGGTTGATTTTATTATGGTTATTGAAATAAATGATGATATCAAATGAAACATAAAAAGATAAGCAAACCATAATTTTTTAATTAGACTACCATGAACCTTTCTTCACCTTTCGGCTCAGAAGGAGGCTTGTGGGGTAAGTATTAAAGTTACTTTGAAACCAATAGAAATGGAATATGGAAATTATTTTAAATCAAAGTATACTACCCTACAAATTAATGCTATGCTATATTGAAAAAAGATGAATGAAAAGCAAAAAATGACACCGACGCAAATCCCCGAGGGGGAATGGTGAATAGGCTCGAAAGAGCCGATTCGAAAAGATCCTTTGTTCTTATTAGTAGTGATTTAAAATATCAACAAATTGAAATTGATGCACTTTGTTCCTTGTTATCTGGC